>PVJD01010487.1:0-53312 GCA_004026545.1 Mormoops blainvillei | reverse complement strand
AGGACCAATGAATAAGGACAATGTAGGGGGAGGAATGAAAGTGGGTGGGGTGGGCAGGGTAGGGGAGGGCAATGGGGGAAAATTGGGGACAACTGTAATTAAACAACAATAAATTTTTTTATTAAAAAAACATATGATCATGTCAATAGATGCAGAAAAAGTATTTGATAAAATCCAGCACCCATTTATGATAAGAGCTCTCAGCAAAGTGAGAATAGAGGGAACATACCTAAACATAATAAAGGCCATATGTGACGAACCCACTGCCAACATCATACTCAGTGGACAAAAACTACAAGGGTTCCACTTAAGACTGGGAACAAGACAGGGATGTTTGCTTTCACCTCTCTTATTCAACAAAGTACTGGAAGTCCTATCCACAGCAATCAGACAAGAAGAAGAAATAAAAGGCATCCATGCTGGAAAGGAAGAAGTAAAACTGTCTTTACTGGCAGATGACATGATTCTGTACATAGAGAACCCCAAAGATTCTACCAAGAAACTACTAGAACTGATAAATGAATTCAGCAAAGTAGCAGGATATAAAATTAATATCAAGAAATCATTGCATTTTTATATGCCAATAATGAACAGAAAGGGAAATTAAGAAAACAATTGTTTCAAAAAGAATAAAATACCTAGGAATATACCTAACCAAGGATGTAAAACCTATACTCAGAAAATTGTAAGACACTGAAGAAAGAAATTGAAGAAGATACAAATAAGTGGAAGCACATACCATGTTCATGGATAGGAATAATTAACATCATTAAAATGTCCATACTACCTAAAGCAATCTATAGAGTCAATGCAATTTCTATCAAGATCCCAATGACATATTTCACAGAACTAGAATAAATATTTCAAAACTTTATATGGAACCACAAAAGGCCTCACATAGCAACAGCAATACTGAGAAAGAAGAACAAAGTTGGAGGAATCGTGCTACCTAATATCAAACTATACTAGAAGGCCATAGAAAACAAAATAGCCTGGTAATGGCATAAAAACAGACACATAGACCATGGAACAGAACACAGAGCCCAGAAATAAACCCACACCTTTATGGTCAATTAATATTTGACAGAGGAAGCAAGCACATACAGTGGGCTAAACCTAGTTTATTCAGTAAATGATGTTGGGAGAATTGGACAGATACATGCATAAAAATGAAACTAGGCCACCTTCTTATACCACACACAAGAATAAATTCAAAATGGATCAAAGACTTAAATGTTAGAACCAAAACTATAAAAATCCTACAAGAAAACATAGGCAGCAAAATCTCAGTCATTTCTCATAGCAATTTTTTATCAGATGTCTCTCTAGGCAAGGGAAATAAAAACAAATGGGACTACATCAAACTAAAAAGTCCTGCAGAGCAAAGGAAATAAATTTAAAAAAAAAAGACAACCTATAGAATGGGAGAACATATTTGCCAATACATCTGTAAGGTGTTAATGCCCAAAACTTACAAAGCACTTGCAAAACTCAACACCAAAAAATCATAAACCCAATTAAAAAATGGGCAAAGGACCTGAATAGACACTTTTCCAAAGAGGACATACAGATGGCCAATAGGCATATGAAAAGATGCTCAACATCGCTAATCATCAGAGAAAAGCAAATTAAAACCACAACGAGATACCATCTCACACCTGTCCAATGATAATCAATAAATCAACTAACAACAAGTGCTGGTGAGGACGTGGAGAAAGAGGAACCCCTTTGCATTGCTGGTGGGGATGCAGACTGGTGCAGCCACTGTGGAAAGCAGTATGAAATTTTTGCAAAAAACTAAAAATGGATCTGCCTTTGACCCAGTGATCCTACTTCTGGTAATATATCTGGTGGAATCCAAAACACTAATTCAAAAGAACATAAGCACCTCTATGTTCATTGCAGTGTTATTTACAATCACCAAAATATGGAAGCAGCCCAAGTGTCCATCAGTAGATGAGTGGATAAAAGAACTCTGGGACATTTATACAAAGGAATACTACTTGGTCATAAAAAAGAAGAAAATTTTACCCTTTGAGACTATATGAATGGACCTGGAGAACATTATGCTAAAGGAAATAAGCCAGTCAGAGAAAGACAAAAACCATACGATCTCACTCACATGTGGAATGTAATGAACAAACTGAACTAACAAGGAAAATGGGGACAGACTCACAGATGGAGAGAAGGATGACAGTATTGGGGGGAGGTTAGCAGGTGGAGGGATTGAGCAAAAAGGAAAAAGTACTCATGGACATGGAAAACAGTGTGGTGATTTTTGCAGGGAGTGGGGTATAAGGGGACTAAAAGGTAATGGAAAAATAAAAAATAAATGACAACATTAAAACAGATAATGTACTCATATGCTTTTAGATAGCTAAATAATCAGTTTGATATATTCCATGTACTATTTGTAGAATGGCCCCAGTAAATAAATTAGTACAAAAAAAGAAAAGTAAATTCAAATGCATGGCCACTCTTATCTCTTACTTTGAATATCCCCTATTTTTCTGATGTCTTTTCTTTTGTTTCCCCCTGTTTACTGAAGGCTATTTGTACAGGCTTTAAACCAGGTGTTTCTATTTATACCTAGCTATTACACAGAATCTAGGTGATCATAGCATATCTCCACTTTGTTACTTTTATAAAACCTTCTGCACTTTTCCACTCTAGCCTTTCTACAAGTTGAGGATCTAAGAAGCTTTTTAAAGGGCATGCAACCATTTTGTACCTTTAGCTATTCCTCATTCACTCATTTAAGCCTCAGAAGCAAGTAATTTTACCATCTGGCAGTGCCTTTTAGCCAGCACAGAAAGAAAGTAAAACACAAATAAAGCTAAATCAGGTTTCTCCAACATCACCACAATTCTTGCCAACTCTCAACTGACTTCTTGATGGTCATGTAGGCCCTTGTTATACTGTACTGTTAAGTATCAATGCAGTATGAACAACACCTCAGGTTACCCATGTCAGCATTTTCTTCCACTCATACACACTAGAGCATAGGAGAACAACAAAATGTAGGTATAAATTCTTGAAAATGAGAAGCAATATTTAGCAGAAAGATAGAACCATACAGAAAGTCATGCTCTCTAATTAACATTAGAAAACCAGGTATCTGGTGACTGCTTCACTACTTACTAGTCAACTCTGAGAACTAGGGGCTAACCTTCTGCCCTTTACTAATCCTATTTCATCTAATACAGCACTGTGTGCAGTAGATACTTCTGCAGAGACAGGAATGTACTATATCTGTGCTGTCTAGCATTGCAGCTACATGTAGCTAGTGAACACTTGAATACAACTAATGAGACTGAGGATAAAAATTTTAATTGCTTTTAATTTTTATTTTAATAGCTACAAGTAGCTATTAGCTACCATATTGGACAGCATAGTTCTATACAATACAGTAGCTGTAGGCATAGCTAAATACCTTGCCAGTTCTAGAAATTCTATTGTGGTATCTATCTACTTCTGTGTAGCACATACTATAGGTTGGCTGACCCAACTCCCATCCACAATATTTCCCTTTCCAGCTGCATTTCCAGAGCGTTGAAGACATTTGACCCAGCTATTAATAGATAGCAGCAGTAGTCTACTCAGTTTGTGTACCTGATAAAAAACAGAGCTACCTGAAAATCTGTTTTGCCATTCAACATTCACTCTTTCCCTTTTCACCATCTGACTACAAATATGACAACGAGAATAAGGAAGCCTTCCTATCTCATGAGGCGATAATACGAAGATGAACACTGCAATAAAGAGGCCTTATTAGTTCCAGGAGACAACAAGTGTGAAGATGAAATAGAACGAAAAATTGAAGAGTGGAAAGATTTCTTATAAACATGGTTCCTTGAAGATATCATTGAGCCACTGCATTAAACATCATATCTATTTAAGCTACTGTAGTTCTGCTTTGTTACTTGCAGTTGAAAGCCCAGGACCACTGGATATTGAATATCATGAGATTTCAGTCCAAAGGTTGGGAAAGAAAAAGTTGTTTTAGATTAATTGATTGGAAAACTAAGTTAAATATGGCAGAGTGGAATGAAAGATCATAAGAGCATGGATTGTTAATGATTTGTAGCTACTGATACAAGGAGTGAATTTACTACCAACACATTTTCTATGATGTGACTTTGTAGGCAGGGTTGCATGCAGCAAAACTTTGTTATATGCAATAAAACATGTCTAAATGATATTTAGTTTTAATTGGTAATTCCATAATCACGTTGGAAAGAAGCTTTCAATGGAAATTTTCATAGCCCAATATAGTTGTTATGTAAAAAATAAAATAATTAAACTGTTACTTATTTAAGCCATTACAGTTTCTTCCAGTGAATGGTTTCCTGATATTGTTTGTCTCTATTCTATATTCATGTTTGCTTTTAGTATGAAATAGATGGGATTTTGAAAGTCAGTGATGGAGTGGTAAAAAGTAGAGAGATGAGATTATAAAAATAAATGATCAGCATCAGCAAAGGCAGTGGGAAAGCATGAAGCAAATTGCAAGAGCAGTTAATATCCCTTTTGGATGGAGAGTTTGGTGCTATGATTCACTAGGATGTGAAATTTCGTGAGTACAAGGTATGGTCCAGAGATGGAGGATGAAAAAATATGTTATGAGGGTGGAGCTTGAGTTCAAGACAGATTTCACTAGACAGCTGATTATATATTTAGGGAGCTCAGACAGCACCCCTCTGTGGAAATGCAGACGACATTCATATTGCAAGTGGCATCTGATGCCCTACACGTGACTGATTGAACAGACTGGGTCTAAATGTTTATAGAGCTTCAGAACTACTTGCGGAGCTGATTTTAAAGTGCAGAAAAAGTAAGTGAATGTGTCTGTAACTACCAAAAAGAAACAAAAAAATTTTTATTCCTGTTAAGACTTCACAAAATGAATTTCACAATTTGGGAAAGAAGTCCCTCCACAGATTTCACTGGAAGCTTTGATTGTCTTTGGGTTATTTTCAGCTGGAAAGAGATTATGTTTGTGACTCTAGCCCGGAGGTTATTTATACAAAAATTCCCAGGAAAAGGAGGGAGACTGCCACGTGCATTTCAGCGACAGTCCTGAGTGTACCAGGAATAGAACGTAATGGAGAACTATTGATTTTTTTCAGTCAGCAGGCAATCAAGGCACTGTTTCCCTATCGAGGTAACCCATGACCCCTCTCCAACAAGATTGGTGCGGGGGACACACATGGAAGTCATGTGGGGAAAATCAGATCACCCCAAGTCTAAGCATCTCTTCTTACAATGTGTATGAAGGGGAACACTGGGAAAATGTCTCCTCTTGCCACATGGAGAGGGCCTTTCTGTGTCAGGGAAGAGCCAAGAATCAGAAAACTATTGAAAATAGAGCTGTGAAATACAATGAAAGGGAATACTATAAATGAAACTAAGTGCCATCACAGGATTTCTCAGCAGCATGCCATAAATTTTTTTTCTTGCTTAAAAGCTACTTTGAATTGCTTTTCTTTGTGACACCTTCAATTGAAAGTGACTCTGCTCATATGTGTACAGTACTTGGTTCAGAATATATGGTGACTGTAAGAAGGCTACAACATGGATGTGTTAAGAAGGCAGAATATTAACCATGAATATAGTATGAGCTCACGTCTTAAAAATATGCATAGAAAAATATAGAGGACTAATATTTTCTACTACTAATATAAAACAGACTCATACTTGAGACAAGCAAAGACTCGGTAGGATTAATCTCACAGGGAAATTCAGGAACTGGATCAATGCTCTTTTCTGAATGTGATAAATCTCATCTCCCTCTGTATGCTACTGAACCTCTCTGAGGCTGGTAAATGCACAGACTTAAGAACTCTTGGTGGTGATGAGACATAAAAGATCCTTGGCCTTACAACCAAATTTGTCAGATAAGGACCTTCAGGTCAGAGAGGTTTTAAGTGTCTGAGCCAAGACTAGAACCCAAAGCTCCAACCTAGGTACTTACCTAAATGCAGAGTCTCCTGCCTAATTACAGAGTCTCTTCCTTTCCAATGAATGAAAAGAAGGGGTATATTCCAGAGGTGAAGGGCAGCACAAGGTCTCAGAGTCCAAGGAGTCGTGTGAGGTTGGAACAGATAGTTGGGTAATGAGGATATCTGTCATTTCAGTAACTAAACTCTGCTAGATAAACTCTAAGAACTTCTGCCTTATTCTGTTTTCTATTTTCTAGTACACAGAGTTAGAGTACATTCCAGAACCTGTTTCCTACATGCGGGCAAGTAATTAACAGCCTTTCAGAGATTTCAAAAAAGTGACTCATTTGGAGTCCTCTGGACAGCATTTAACTCTTGAACTATAGATGGGGTTGACCGGGTGGGACTGTCATTGGTTGCACAGCTCCAGTTAATTTTATCCACATTCCTCTTTTCCACCCACTTTCCATTTTCCCTCCTGAGTTTTAATGATGCAAACAGCACCAAGATACCATATCAGCATCCATACCTAAACTGAAGCTGATTCCCATAATAGTGTTACAGCACTGGGCATTCAAGTCACAATTGCTATCTTGTTTGCATTGCTGTGTTTTAATTGCCAACAGAAAATACTCTCAGAGACCTTTATAGGAAAGCAGAGAACATCTTAATAATGGCATCTTAACAATTCGCTGGAATGCATTACTGGCTTAGCTGGTTTTACGATTCTGTTCTTTTCCAAGTTTGTGATATACTTTCTTCTTCTTACTATCCATAATGAACCCCATTCTTTTAATTTGTCAGTCACTCAGAATCTGAGTGACTTAAAACTTCAAGGCTATTTGGATAAATTATTTGGCGTAATAATGCCTAATGAAGCAACCTAAATAATTATATAAAACATTACCCTTGAAATCCTAGTCCCACATCCTACCCCATTCAACATAACCCACAGAATAACTGGTTCTTAGGTACTGTCATTGAACTGCCATGTTGACAATGAAATTACAGGTGTAATTTATCAGTTTAAACATCTGATACAGTCCTAGAACACAATCACAGAGATGGCTGCTTTTCCATAGATAGTCAAAATTCTCGATTCAAAGGTGATTCTCAAATACAGTAGTAGCTAGTTAGGAAGCTCAGGTGCTAATGACATCCTTAAAAAATGCATTTCAAATTTTCAACTGAGACTTGGTCAAGAAAACTCAGAAATGAAAAAAAAAAAGCCTACAGTTTCGATGATTATTTGCACGGCCAAGTTTGCATTTACTAAAAAGGGGGTGGGATGGGAAAAATACTGCTTTCACTGAGTTTTTAAGAGAAATGATGTGTAGCAGTTTGTGGGGTTGGGAGGAAAAGGATACAATTAATTACACACAGCACTAGTTTCTTGACTGAATTGGGGGTACTCTAGCTCTCAGGACATTGCCAGTGACAAATTGGAGTTGCACAGACACAGCAATGGCCCTCGCAGTAGAAGTCATTACATTAGGTGTCAGGAGATGTAAATCACAACAAAGAATGCAAACCCCCACCCGCAGACCATGATTAGAGTCAGCCACAGAGTTGGAATATTATGTGAAATGCCTTTCTGCTATTAAAACACAAAGAGACAAGCCAAATTGCTCTTCAAACAATTTTAAACACCAAACTTCCACACAGGGGATTTCATCTTTGCTTTACATGCAGGCAATACTCTAGCTATTGCCCACACTGATCCTCCATGGTTAGAGAAAGGATGGCGGATATCTTAGTTGTCTTAGGCTGCCATAACAAATACCATAGACTGGGTGGCTTAAAAAACAGAAATTTATTTTCTCACAGTTGTGGAAGTACAGTTTGGCTTCTGGTGAGATTTCTCTTCCTGGCTTGCTGGTGGTTGCTCTCTCACTGTGTTCTCACAAGGCCTTTATCAAGGTGTATGTATGGAGATAGAAGATCTCTTTCTCTTTCTTTTCTTATGAGGCCACCAAGCCTATCTGATTGGTACCCCACCTATGAATTTATTTAAACTATATAACCTCCTTAAAAACCCTATCACCAAATAAGTCACATTGCAGGTTAGGGCTTCAACATATGTATTTGGGGGAGGGGCACAATTCAGTTCACAGCAGAAGTGATGCCTTTTGGGGCTGTAAGCATGATTATTTTTTTCTAATAAGATCTGTTCTCTCTACATGAGAATAATCCACAAGACCTAGAAATACATTGATTAATCTCCAAATATTTTGAGACTTTCCAGCTATTTTTTCTGTAACTATTTTTAAGTTTAATCTTATGTGGTCCAAGTACATACTTTACATGACTTCTATTTATTTCAATTTGTTTAGGTGATTTTTATGGTCCAGAGCATTACCTATGTTGGTGGATGTTTCATGTGAGTTTAAGAATATGAACTCTGCTGTTGTTGGATGGAATAATCTATACATGTCAATTAGATCAAATTGACTGATGGTGTTTTTCAGGTTAACTACACCCTTACTTTCTGATTTTGTACCTGCTTGATCTATCAATTAATGAAAGAAGGGAGCTGAAGCCATCAACTATAATAGTGAATTTGTCTATTTATCCTTGATGTTCTATCAGTTTTGCCTTATATTTTTTGACAATCCATTGTCAGGTGCAAGTGCATTAATTGATATATTTATATCATTTACATTTAAAGTAGACATTAATATAGATGGATTCATATCTACTACATTAGTAACCATTTTCTATTCACCGTTCTTATTCTTTTTTTCCTATTTCTGCCTTCTCTGGTTTTAATTGAGCATTTTATATTATTGTATTTTATCTCTTCTCTTTGCATATCAACAATGTTTAAAAAATTTAATGATTCCCCTAGAGTTTACCACATGTATTTACAAGTAATAAAATTTCACCTTGTAATAATACCATACTCCTTCACAGGTAGTGCAAATACTTCATTATGGAGTATTCCTAATTCTAAACACCCATTATCATTAACTTCCCTTATCTATAATCATGCTGCAATCACCTAATACTTCGCCTTTATTTGAAAAGTTACTTATTAAATAGATAAGTAATAATTAAATTTTAAAAATTATTTTACCCTCATTTATTTCTTCTTCCATACTTTTCCTTTTATTTAATGTAAACCTGATTTTCTACTTAAACCATTTTCATAATCTCTGAAGGCCTTCTTTTAATATTCTTTTTGGGGCAAGGCAGTTAGTAATATGAGACTAAACAATTCAGAAATTCCTCAGACTTATGAAAGTGAAGTCTCTCTCAAGCATTGCACTGTAGCAGGAGACGCCATGACACACCCAGCAGTTAAGAGCATCTACTCTAGAGTCCAGCTGCATAGGTTTGAATACAAGGTTCACTCAGTGAGCAAGAACTGAACTACTTTAAGGTTCAGTATCCTTATATAGTGAGAATTAGTACTCACCTCACCTCAGCAGGTAGTTGTTAGAATTTAATGCTACTCATACTTTAGTTGGCACATACTAAGCACTGAATAAATATTAATTGTTACTGTTTTGGGTGCCACTATTCACAGAACAAAAATCTGGGGGCAAAACTGACAAAAGAAAATATAATAATCCAAGCATCATAGATATGGAAACTCCCAGTGATCACCAGTACAGTTGCAGTCTGGCTCCTGTAACTTTTCTCCCCCTAAAGCAAAGCTCTGGGACTACCACTCTTTTGAGAGCCATCAAGCTCCAAAATAGTTTCAGGACTTCTCTCAACAGAAGTCTATGGACATCTGCTTGCTTGCCCTCCACGCTAGCTCTTCCTTAAAAGTACTGATAACAATCTCCAAGAGATTGCTAAAAAGCAAAGAATAATCCAAGGCTTGAGATATAAGAAACAGGCCTTTGGAAGTGTAGGAGGCTTAGTAATTCCTAGCACTCTATCATCCTGCTCTGCTGAAATGCATCCTGTCCAGTAGATTAATGTTAAGGGCACAAAAGGATGACAACAGTCCACCTCCAATCCCTCCTTTATGACTCAGAATTTCCCAAGTCCAAGATGTTGAATGTTGAATGACAGAAAGTGGCATGAATCAAAATGGAATTCACTATTGCAATGAAATGGAGACTTAGTGTACGAGAGGTTTGGGGTTTTAAGCAAGTATTTCTCTAAGAGCTTGAAGCACACTTCTACTGTGACAAGACAATGTGTGACACACAGAAGTCTTAATAATTCCTATGCCCCAGCATTCTGCTCTGTTGAAATGCATTCTGTTCTGAGGATTAGTGTAAGATCACAAAACTCGGACAACAGCCCAGACATTGGTCTCACCTTGAAATCAGATAAGCAATTAAAAATATTACTCACCACAATATGAACATTTTACTTAAATGTTAATTTTCTAATGCTAATGATTTAAAACTTTCTTTATTCCTGGATTGTAAAAATCTTTCTTCTTACACTTACTGTGACTGCTTAAAAACATTAGGTATATTATCACACTGCACATACAGTTAGAGTAAAAATTAATGTTGTTTTAAAAGTTGCATCAATTAATGCAAAAGATTCACTAATAAATATACCGGGGTAATCTTAAAAGTTAACCATTTTCAAACACTATACAAGCTAAATTTATCATAACATTATTAGGAAGGCTTAATATTCATCTTCAGAATACAGTAAAAATAGGTAATTATAACAGGTTTGCTAAATATTAAGCACAACAAAAAATCTGCTCTATTAATAACCCTGACACATGTTAAAAAGAGGCTATAGAAGGAATTTATGAATTTGTTGGAGTTGATGGTTTCCCAAGTCCTAAGATATTATCCTCTGGAATATCCTCTCTGCTTCTTAAATCCAGATACAAGGGGGGACCCCAAAACAGAGAATTTATTTATAAAAAAATTGTGTATTTATTCTTACATGTCACCTTTAATGTACTCTCCATTTGAGGCAATACACCTATCAAGACATTTTTTCCACTGCTCAAAACAGTTTTTGAACTCATCAATTTTTATGCTTTTTAGTGCTTCTGCCCTTTTTGTTTCACCTCTTCCACACTGGCAAAACATTTCCCTTTGAGAACTTTTTTCATGTGGGGAAACAACCAAAAAAAGTTGCTTGGGGTGAGATCCGGTGACTAGGGAGGGTATGGCATGGGGGTCATGCCGTTTTTGGTCAAAAACTGCTGAACACTCAGTGCAGTATGGGCAGGTGCACTAGTAAATCACCCATCATGAAATGGGCAATGCATTGAAACAGTCTTCAAAAAAATTCACTGAAGCCAAACACAGCCTCTCGAAGCAACGCCACCTGGCACACTGATACAGATGGATTCCTAGAACACTCACCCAGCAGGGGAGGCCTGTACTACAAGAGGCCTGCCACAAGATAATTCTTAGTTTTCTTTGGGTCCTTCTTCGTATAGAAAGGCAAAGTGTTTGCAAGTTGAGTCAGAATGAATAGTAATGTCTGTTGAGGGTCTTATTTCTCTCAGTCTCTTCTAAGTATGAAAGACTTGCCCACATCCGTAACTTCCAACATTCAAAATTATAATTTGTGTATGCTGTTACAGGCTGTGAAGTGAGAAATCGCATGTGTAACTTCTGCCCTAATAAGAGCAGCTTAAGTGAGCATTGAATGGGAAAGAAAATAAAAGATACAGTTCTTTAAAGAAATAGTGCTTTCTAGAAGGAGCTCCTACCCTTCACGACAGTATGGATGGATCTGGAGAGCATTATGCTAAGTGAAATAAGCCAGGCGGTGAAAGACAAATACCATATGATTTCACCTATAAGTGGAGACTAATCAACAGAACAAACAAGCAAGTTAAATGTAACCAGAGACATTGAAGTGAAGAACAAACTGACAGTGAACAGAGGAGAGGGGGACAGGGGAAGACGAGGTGAGAGGACAGGGGAAGGGTGGTCAAGGAACATATATGGGGGACTGATGGACAAAGTGAAGAGGGGGTAGGGGTCAAGGCTGGGGAAGGAATATACAAAAGTGTACTTGAACAACAATAAAAAAAAAAGAAAAAAGAAACAGTGCTTTCTAGCTCCAAATTCTAAGATCAAGCTCTAAGATCAGAAGTCTCACACTTATTTCCCAATCTTCCTTTGGGCATCTTGAAATAGTTTAAGTGTTAAAAAATAAAACTATTTTGCCCTGGCTGGTGTAGCTCAGTGGATTGAGCGCCGGCCTACAAACCAAAAGGTTGCTGGTTCGATTCCCCAGTCAGGGCACATGCCTGGGTTGCGGGCCAGGCCCTCAGTTGGGGGTGTGTGAGAGGCAACCACACATTGATGTTTCTCTCCCTCTCTTTCTCCCTCCCTTCCCCTCTCTCTAAAAGTAAATAAATAAAATATTTTAAAAATTAAAAATAAAATACAACTACTTTCATTTACCCATTGCCTGCATCCTCTGACAATATGGACTTCCTGTTCAAGTGGAGAAATTTGGTTGATTACCAGGAAGGAGAAACTCGTAGGGCTAAAAGTAAGCCCAGAATCTTGCAGCAAGTGGGAATCTGAATGAGCCCATCAGCTACAAAGTTTCCACTTAGCACAAAACAAACATTATTGCTGGAAAATTCTCAAAAATTTCAGTGACAAAAGGGATGCTATATATTTCAAGTAGCAAAGTTAAGTACAGAGTTTAAACTGACTTGTTGATATATATTAAATTTAAAAAACTATTTGGATTATCAAGGCAGTATTTAGCAGGGTATTTTGTCAATTAAGAATGAGTGAATTACCAACTCATGAATAGAGTGTTTACTGTATCTTTAAATTTATATTTTCTGGATGAGGAGACTGTTACACAAGAAATCTCTCCTCCTCCTCTATTTGTTACTTGAGATGTTTTTAAATGAGTCACTTAATGCATGGCCTTGTACTCTTCTTATTTGTCCAGATTCAAGAGGAAGGGGCATAGAAAAAGTCTGTGGAACAAGTTCGAAAAATAATTCTATTCAAAGTCCAAGTATGGCATTGTGAAAAGCAACCTTCAAGATATTTTGACAAATAAGGAATTCTATAATTGGTCTCTTATGTTGCGTAATGTCATCCCAAGGGTAGAAGGTATACTGTCATGAGAAATTAAAGGGGAGACAGGGAGGAAAGAAGGATTATTTCTTATTTATTAGAGGACACACCTGAAGATTAGAAATAATAACATTTGTGTTTATTATCACTATACTTTAGTCATAATTATGAGTGAGAAGCATAAGAGGTCCTACCAAGAGTAGGACCATAGAAAGACTCAGGGAACGGTAGGGTAGTCAACTGTAGCCTAGAAAAGGGTTTTCAACGAATCATGAGTTCACAATATTAAGAATGTGTTCCCAGAGTATAGAGAAAAAAGTCAAAGAGACAGGTGAAGAAGCAATGTTACACAGGATTGGTCCAGGAGACCAAATATTTATCTGACTAAGAAAATATCCAAAAAAAAGATAGAGGAAGAAAATAGAAAAAAAAGAAAATAACTAACCCTGGGGGTTCATGGTTTTGGACCAAAATGCTACATCATCAGTATCAATCAAGTTTAAGGCCAGAATAAATATATTTTCAGATAATTAACAATTCAGAAACTCTGTCTTATACACATCTTTCTTAGGGGATTACTTAATGATTTATTCCAACAAAATAAGGTGATTATATAAAAAAGAATACTTTAACAAGCTTGATAATGTTTAAACAAAGGTATATTTGACAAAATGCAGAATATAAAAAGAAATGAAGAGAAGGACAGAAGTGAAAAATAAATGTCCTTGTCAAGCATGGAGTCTTGCAACAAGAGATGGACACTGAAGTACAGCAGCTGAAATTGCAGAGGTAACTAGTAGAGAAATTAATAGTGATATAAATTTTAGGAAGAGAAAGGATGAGTGTAGGGTAAATGAACTATAAGAGCAGAAGACCACAGGCAATCTCCTTAGATAAAATTTTAAATAATGATTATTAAGATAGTATATATAGATAATGAAATAGCCAGAAGAACCGAAGACAGTTATTAGGGTAGAGCAACAGAGAAACACAGGAAAGAAGTCTCTTGATATTCATCACAAGTCCCTCTATATGTTTTAAAGCATTTCTACTATTTACTGCAAAAAGTTTTTATTTTAAATAAAACGGAGTAAAAATTTTATGACATCTGTCCTCTTCTCCAATATGCTGGCATATTCTAGGTCTAACAACCCACTTGCTATGCATATAACAAGTGAAGTGGGCTCTCCCTCTTTAATCTAAAGAACCCAGGTAATCTACTCATTCTTCATACCCTTTAGCCTAGCATGTCTTCACTCTCTTGTGGGTCTTTAGGAAATGATCTTGGCAGTACTCCTATCCTGTCAAGAGTGTCTCTGTTACTCTTCTAATAAGATTCTTTTCCCTATAACATTTAATTACTCTAATTTTCCAGTTGATCTGATGTGTTTAATGTGTTATATAAATTTCTTATATGAATGACAGAATGCTGATGGTCTGATTTATCTTCCAAACATATTAAAACCAGCTAATTTTCTCTTCTCAGAAAATTGTGAGTGTTTGGGTGGCATTTGATTATTATCGGTTGATATATTTAAGCACCAGGGTGAGTGTTAAGATATTTTCAATTTAATAGGTTTAATATGTCATTATTCGATGTTGATGAATTTCTACTTGTTAAGAGAAAATCTGCCAGAAATAATGAACTTATTTGGACATCCTGATACTTGAAGCTTCAGTTATACAAACCTTGAGTATAAAATTAAATATTATTGGATAAAAACTAAAACACATCCCGACATGAGCAAATAAATATTTGAAAGCTGAATAAATACAAACATAGCAGCCTAGGAACAAGTTTACTAACAGCTTTTGAAATGCTTTCAGTAGATCCTGTAATGACATAAACATTTTAAATATAATTTACTTGAAACAGTTTGTGTGAAACTCCATTCAGCGTCCTCACATAGGATGCCATCTCTCTGACCTCCTGCAGTTCAATAACAGTAGCTTGACCCATTAAATACTTGGTTGAAAAGGATTCAGTTTTAAAAAGTTTCGCCCTGCTGGTGTGGCTCAGTGGATTGAGCACCAGCCTGTGAACCAAAGGGTCTCTGGTTCAATTTCCAGTCAGGGCACATGCCTAGGTTGTGGGACAGGTCCCCAGTTGAGCACCTGTAGGGGACATGCAAGAGGCAACCACACATTGATGTTTCTCTCCCTCTCTCCCTCCCTTCCTTTCTCTCTAAAAATAAATAAAATATTTTTAAAAAATAAAAAGTTTAAAAGCAACGCAATAAAATAAAACCACCATACAGCAGCCCAAAGGATTAATGACATGATAATTAATTATATTCTAAGTCAACTGCCATATGTAGAGGTAGACTTGTTGCTGCAGCACCCTCACTTGAGTGAGACACAATTTCTTTACCTAAGTGCCTGGGCTTCCCTTTGTCTCTTGTTTTTTAATGGTTCTGGTCAGTATCTTACTTTACTGGATGCTTGCACTGTGCATTCCCTTCTGTGCATAGAACAAAGCTGAGTAAATAAAGTACTATAAGGAACTTTAGGGATCATCTAATCAGAAAATTCTAATTTTACATTACAGAAATTTCAGACCTGAGGAGGTCAAGGGATGGCTCCAAGATCATGATCATGTGGGTGGTTTGTATGGAAATGACATTAGATACAATAATTGCATCAAGCCCAGGCCCAAGAGTATATGGTAGGCAATCAAATGTCTTATGACCAAATAGAGAAATAATTGCTTAGATAACATTAACAGAATTTCTTTAGCCTGGGTACTATGTTGAACTCCTGAAGTAGTCCTTGATTCCCTAAAAATCTGTAAGTCTGTGGATATGTGCAGAAGCATATTTTTCCAAGGAGATGAGTTATGATGTCAACAGAGTATCAAATGCATTTGTGACCAAACAAACAAAAAAAGTGTTAAGAACTGGCTGCTTTAGAACAAGTAAAATGCATCCCTACAAACTGAATTCCTGGCCTTACAGACAGCATAGGCTGCCACTTGGTTACCCTGCTGTGTGTGTGTACATGTACATGTTATGTACATTGCACAGGGAATAGCATTCTCCACAAACAGGCATGCCATCACAGCTCCTTTAGCTCCTCATGCAGCCATTTAAATACATACATGTACGTATATAGGAGCTCTGTGAAGTCTTTGCCTACTTTTGCCATTCAATAACATAAGGATTATGACAGAGCATTCAGTAAATGTCATATAAAGGAAAATTTATTACATTTTAAAGTGATATCATGAAGTTAAACATAATACTCTATTTCGAATCGTGTGACAAATGGATAATGCTTACCATAAATAAGAAGGTAAGCTGTGCCCTTTAACAAGAATAATTTTGGTCATTGTCAAGTTCAAAGAAAAAAAATCTAAAACCCTTTAAATGTCATTTGCAGGTGGTTTCTATCTGATATACCACCAATTTAGCCTTTTACTGAATCATATACTCATGAGCTAGAAGAGACTTTATAGGTCATCTGGGTTAGCCTCCCACAGCCACTTCTAGAGACCTTCACAGCAGTCTTGACAGCCCTCTGAACATGTGCTGGCCTGAATTAGAAATCAGTCCAAAGAGACAGTCAAATTGGTCATATGATTATTTTCACAACGCTTCATAAATGATTTGAAATATAGTTTTCTGAAAAAAGTAATACAAGCATATATTACATTGCCGAGTTCCACAGAATTCCTTCAAAACAAGGATGAAGAGTTCAAATGAAGACTGTCAAAGGAATTGCAATTAAGGGAGAATATTTGATATTTTACTACAAACATTATGATAATTAGTGTACAACAACACTCCAACAAACTAATTGTAGGTTTTAGTGGGAAAGCTGAGACTGGAAACTTTCTAAGTAGCAAACCGGTAGTTCATCCACAGAGTTAACATTGGCTTTATACTTAACTGTCATTTCTCATTTGAATACATAAGCTAAATAGTTATTTATTAACTGCTCCCAATCTATTCTCTTAATATAACAGAAATCAATATTTGTTTGATGGGTTAATGAAGGAAGGCGAGATGGTTGTCCAAATCTGCTTCATGGGATCTAAAGAAATAAGTATACCTAATGGTTCTATTTAATTCCTATCCTTGTCCAATGATTTCCCCAACTTCACAGAAAACATGAGCCTAAGAAAGACACTCCCTTTCTCTATGTCTTATAGTAACACTTCTGAGTGCCGATTTAAAGCATTAGATCCAGATCTAGACAATGATCATAGCACTTACTACTTTCTCCCTTCTAATTACATGCTTATAAAGAAATTAGAAGCATGTAATTATAAAGCATACTTGCATGCTAAGGAGCTCCTGGAAGGCTAGATACGCATGGACTTCAACTAATATACATTACATCACTATGCCCTTTCTACCTCTAACCTTAATTCAGCTTTGGACACAGTATAAAACTTAGTATAAAATTTTGAATTCTAGAAGAATAGCAAAGTCTTTCTAATGGTTGAATGTTACATGTAGTACATATCAGTTGGTCTAAGTAATGAAAAATTAACCACCTAATTACATGGTATTTCTCCCTAAATATTGATGTATTTATCAAATGGGGTGTGACCAAAGAATGGTGACACAGATTCTTGACCTGGTCCTCCCTCTGGCCCTTTGACTCTGGCCATGTGACTGTGGATAAATTATTTATTCCATTCCTCCCTCTGAAAAAGAGGCTAATTTACTGCCTTTGTTTAACTATCAACTTCCTGTAAATGTGAGTTTGGAGTTCTCCAGAGGAGACTTCACAGTGAAATGGAAATAATAATACAAAGATTGCAGTGTGAGCTCAATCACAATCTGTGTGGTCATTATCTTGCTAAGTTGCCATGTATTCATTATACAGTGTAGAGTGGTCTGCAAGGGTTCACCTCTCTCTCACAGACTGTGAACTAAGTATTAGGGAAGAGTATTGGAAAGCTCTTAAATGTGGCCTAACTGATCTTATCAGGAATTCAGTAAGAACGAGACTATAAGTGGTCCTGTTTGTTCATTTCACTGTATTTCATTTCAGCACATGTTCATTTCATTGTATTACATGCAATGCCTCTTATTTTACATGAGTATACTCCCTTAACTTCTAGGCACCCTGTACCTTTTTTATTTCCAGGTCCACTGGAATATTTTGGTTGAATACTCTGCTGACGGATCAAATGCACACACACATACATCCATGAAAACATCTGAGAAGCTTGGATAAAGTAGCTGATTTCATTTCCATATACAGGAAAACAACTAGTATGTGGCACAAAACTGCCTTTCATTTTCTGACCATGAAAACGAACCAAAATTACAACTGTGTGTGCATATATGTGCATGCATATGTTTGATACACTTGAACAACATTTAAATGTCCTCATCAGATTTTTTTCTAACCAGTTCCTCTGAGGAGGAGTGCAAAGTTTAATGTAAAATTTAGCCCAAACTCGTAACACAAAATGTTTCTAAACAACTCTGGATATTTAGAGCCTGAATGTAGAGTCATTCTCTGTTCTTTTACTTCTTGTTCAAATGCAAAGAAGTTAATTTTCTGGTCATATGGGACATTGTAAGGACAGAAGTAAAACTAGAACATCATTATATTGTCAAGTCTTATGGTTGAGTGTGACTAAAAGGTGTAGCATCAGAGGTAATAATCTGATAAAACCTGAGTACTCAGGGCCCTGGGAAGGTGTAAGTCTGGTAGCAGCAGCAGATTTCAATCAGCAATTCAGCCTTAAGTATCATGGGTCTGTGCGTTCTCTTCCACTTTTGTCCCCTTACCTCGCGCCTTTCTATTCTCTTGAGTACTTTCCCCCTCTCCTCTGCAGATTTATGCTTTTGCTTTATATTTGGAAAGCCAAAACAAATTGAACCTCACTGTTAAGTTTTTTTTCCTAAGGCTTTTCTATCTAAATTGCAATGTTTCCTTCCCTTCAACTCATTATACAGATTTAGTGAATTTAAGTTAGTTTTTTCCTCTCTCTAACTTGATAGGATGGCCCTGATAAAAGCATAACTTCTTTGCCTTGTTTTTTCATATACTCTTCAATGTCTGACCTTGTTCTGGGTTTATTCCAAGTAGGTAAAGTACCCTTTGAATCCTGAGCAAATCTATTTTCTTCATTGTTTTCTATCTCCCAAATGAGATTGGAAAATTATTATGTGACCTTTGAGGCCCCTTCCATTTCTCCTATTTCATGATAGTCCACATTTTTACTTCAATGGTCAAATGCCACACTGCCATGAGACTATAGATAGATATCAGCAGACCAGGAATAGCTAAGACCAACATTCCAGGCAGAGGAAATGGCAAGAGGAAAATCCTTGAAATGAGAAAGTATTTGGCATGTGTATGGAACAAACAACAGGCCCAGAGTTTTGGTAGCAGTTAGGAATCAGAAAAAGCTACGTCAGACCAGTTGTCAGATAGTTCACCAGCACTAAACAGAGCTGTGATGAACAGTTTTTATCTTTTCAGCACAGCTGTTTTTTCTACACCTCCACAGCTGTAGGAGAAAGAGAAATGAGAAGAAAATGAAAAAAATCCCCCAGTGAAAGAGGGTTTTTTTTCTAATTGTAATAGGCAGTGAAGACTGTTTGAGTATCTTTACATGTTATCTCTCCTTTTTTGAGTTGTGTTAATCTAGTGACTCCTCTGCAAAATAGGAAACAAATCACACTAGGTAGAGAGTAATTTGTATTGTCCAAGTCTGAGAGTTTAAGATAAACATGTGCAATAACATGAATACAACTACATAGAAGAGTACAAAGAAAAGAATTTATCAATTCACTGGATTAACAGGTTATCAGAAGCGCTAATCGATAATTTCCAATGCCAAGGATTTCTACATAATAAGAAATCAAATTAGCACTATTAGGTGTTACTACTATTATTAAACATAGTTTATTTGGTTCATCCAACTTTTTCAAACATGCAGTCCATGGGGAAAACAATCAAATAGTTTCTTGGTCTCTAGATGCTAAGGAGCATTAAACTAGGAGATACATGCAGTCCTCATAGCACAAAAATAGGATGAATTTATGATTCTCTGAATTTCCTTCTTTCATAATGGTCACAGTCTCATAGAAAGGCTAATTCCTTAATTCACAAGATTTCATAATGAAGACAGCACTGATTACTGCTGGGTCTTTGAAGTAATTGCAGGACTAAGTTAAGCATTGTGGCAAACAGCCTCAAAGAGGGCCCCCAAGGATCCCCATATTCTGGCATTCACAACCTTGCATGATCCTCTGCTCTTGAGAGTCAGCTGGACTTATTGACTAGCTTTAACAAAAAGAACATAGCAGAAGTAATGAGATATCGCTTCCAAAATTGTGTTGCCAAAAGAGCATAGCTTCCATCTTGGGCATCTTCTCTAGTTCTTACTCACTCTGAGAGAAACCAACTGCCATTTTGTGAGCTGTGCTATGGAAAAGCCCATGTGACAAAAACTGATGTCTCCATCCAAGTGCTACTGAGGATCTAAGGCCAGCCAACAACCAAATGAGTGATATTAGAAGTAGATCTTCATCCAGTTGAGCCTTAGGGAAAATACGGCCATAGCCAAAAACTTAATCATAGCTTTGTCAAAGACCCTGAGCCAAAACCTTCCACTTAAGTCATATCCATATTATTTTCCCACAGAAACTTTGAAATAAATAAGATTTTTTTGTTTTAAGCTGCAGAGTATTAAAACAAATCCATATATGGAAATAAATACAATATAAAATATATTCATATATTATAAATATATTTTCATCTATATGAACCATTACGTATAATATAAATATATATAATATCATTATATATCATATAATACAAATATATTTACAACGGGTATCCAATTGGAACAGTAACCAATACTAAGCACTGAGAACAGCTTCCGGTAGCCATATTCCCCTCCACTCGAAACACCCAGGGGCTGACTCTTCAAAGTTAACAAACTAATACACAAGTTTTACATTACTAAGAAGCCATAATATATGACAACAGACAATGCTCCTCCTTTTGTGTCCATCTATTTTCTACAATCGTGTCAAAGCCATTAGGAGAAAATCACATTTAACTATCAAATTAAAAGAGAATTAATCAAAAACACTGATTTGAAGTTTATGTACCCTAAGGATAATAGACTCTACTGTACCAATTTATCTTGGGAGAGCTAAATTTTAACTTTTGATCCAGTGTTAAATATAATCTTCCTATGATATTTTACATACACTAGACTATGGGCTAAGTAAACTATTCTCCAGTTTATGGCCAATGAGTTTCTTTTTTAAGTCTATTTACCATGCAGCTGGAGTTAACTAGTGAACCAGTATCAAGGCCAGGATGGGAGCTAGAAATGAAAATACCTACCGAGATTTCATTTTCACATAAAGAAGGCAGGAGGCTACCTTTGGTTGGCCTGGTGAGGAGTTTCGTTTCAATCAGCATCTTGGAGCATATCTGCTCCCAAATGTTTTATCTCCTTATGAAGGACTAACCTGAATGAAACAACCCCCCACCCCCGAATTTAACCATCATTATCTCTCATGATTAGTCACTTTCTAAAATAGTAGAGGAAAATGGTGTAGTGATTACATGATTGACTTTTCTATCCAGGTAGAGCCCAGGCATTGAAAAGGGCTACATGACATTTCAGAAGCTTAGTCATTTTGAATAAAGATTCCCCTTCCTACAGAGTTTAAGAAGAAAAACATTGCATTTAGGTAAAAATGCATAAGACTCAAAAACAAGTGAAATACTTGACTTACTGATACCACCACCACCATTTATGTACTACTTATAAATTACAAAGTGCTTTTATAAGCCGGAAACTAAGAGCATCTACCCACTCTTCACTTTTCACTGCCTACATTAACCTGACTTTATTCTTTGACTGTCTTATCAAATATAATTTTACAATTCTACTGCATTCATCAATATGACTTTACTATTCCAGGTAAACTCTTGCTCATGAAGAAAAACACTGCAAATAACTGTGTCGTTCATTCCAGAACCATCTGGAAAAAAATATTCAAATGAACAGCAGACAGGATTAAAATCAAACTCCTTGCCTCAAACCCCGCCTTGTCTGTCCACTAATCCTAAACTATTATATCATGACCCTTACCCAATCCTAAACAAGCCCCCATAATCAAACAGCTACTTCAAATTCCCAAACTTCACAATTATCCCCATTTTGCCTTTATCTTCTGACATTACTAAGACTCTGTCAAGATAGTGCTCTTCCTTACCACAGTCAGGATAAACTCAACTTTGCCTTAGCAACAAGTAATTGTGGTATTTTTGAGGACCCAGCAATCAACAATGCTTTTTAATTCTGCCCTCATAACAGCCCCTTTAAGAAGCTTTGGCAGTCCCAGTTAGCAGAGCTCAGTGGATTGAGTGTCGGCCTGAGAACCACAGGGTCTCCGGTTCAATTCCCCAGTCAGGGCACATGCCTGGGTTGCAGGACAGGTCCCCAGTAGGGGGTGTGGGATAGGTAACCACACACTGATATTCCTCTCCCTCTCTTTCTGCCTCCCTTCCCCTCTAAAAATAAAATAAATAAAATCTTTTTAAAAAAGAACCTGGGGCAGATATTATAATCTCCATTTTATACTTACGGAAACTAAAGTTCAGAGAAGTTAAATAGTCTGCAAAATCAGAGAACATGAGCAGTGGAACAGTGAAAGCAGGTTAAGTTCAAAGCAAGAGTTCTTAATATTAAGTATGGGTTCTTAGAAGTCAGCCTGTGCAGATAGATATGAGTTCTTCAAGACAGGATGGGCAGTTAAAAATAGAAAAGGAAATACACCCAAGTCAACATTATCTTCAAGACAGTATTATATGAGGAAAGATATCTAATTTGTTAAAGATCACAAATGACCAGGATCTAAGAACCTAAGAACTGATAAGAGAAAAGAACTCAATAGTCAGTGTGGTATGACTCCCAGCCCCACTCACTGAAGGAGCCAAGAGACAAGAAATTATTAAGAAGCACAAACTATGCAGTAATAGCAATTAGGAAACTATCTCTTGAGGATTAACATGAAAAAAATCTAGATGGATGAGAAGAAAAGTCTAATAATATCAGCATAAAATACTAACAGACTTACTGGATGATTTTCTAGTGGTGGTTACTCTAAGTGAGTTGGCATAGAGCATGTGGCAGAGAAATTTATGGAATTAAGAAAGACACATCAAAGATAAAACATGATAAAGTATAGCCAATCAAGACAAAGGCAGAGAAAATCAAAGTTTAGAGTAGACATTAAACAGCCTGATGGCATTTATGGAAAAGAGACAGGATTCATTTGAAGAATGAATGCTTTTTGACAGATACAAAATACATCAGTTTCAGAAGTATCAATACAGTGAGACACCACAAACAAGAATATACTGAGAAAAATAAAGTCTGGGCCAGAAAACAAGAGAAATTAGAGGAAAAAGGCACTGAAACCCAGCACACAGAACTAGTCCTAAATAATAAAGAAAAAGAAACTGGTCAATGTATGAATTTAAAACTCAGAAACTTAGCTGAGTCCTCCTGAAAAATCAATGAGGAGACACAAGAAGGAAATGAAATATTACTAGCAGCAATCTGGATTACAGATTAAGGCATAGCAGAAATATATGGCATAAGAAAAAGTTAAGGGGAAAGTGTCTCAAGGAATATATTCAAACAACCTCATCGTTAAACAGCAGCTCATATACAAAAGCCTGTCCCAGATAACTCAACTCTCCAAACAAACGAGAAGTTTAGAGGCCACCTAGTCGTACAGCCATTTTTCACAGGCCCAAGAAAAATAATACAAGAGGCAGGGGAATAAAGCCTACACCAACACAAAAATACAGCATTCATAGGGAAAATGGTAACGAATGGTCTCTATCACTAATTTCTCAACTTTGCCAAAGGGCAGTACTTTCTCATATACACAAAATGGGCACTAGTATCTGCTTCTTCCTTACCCTGAGGATCTTTAAATCTCTACAATTTTAGGTGCTCTTCCCAATGTATTGATTCTTTGAATACACAATCCAATCTGATTTCAAACTACTCTTTTTCCATTAAGCTCAAGGTGCTTGGAAAGAAATAAATCAAATACATAAACTAATTCTGAGAATTGAAAGGTTGTTAGAGGATGGTCTCCTTACAAATGGTCTGATGGTGAATTGCCTGTCAAGTACATCCCAGCTCACCCACTTCCCCTTTACTCCTTGCCTTCTCTTTCTCAAAATTTTATTGAATTTATTGGAGTGACACTGGTTAACACAATTATATAGGTTTCAGTTCTACAATTCTATAATACATCATTTGTATACTGTATTGTATGTCCACCACCATGTCAGGTCTCTTTCCATCACCATTTATTCTCACCTTACCTTCTTCTACCTCCCCATACCTCCCTACCCCTTTCCCTCTGATAATCACAATGCTGTTGTCTTTGTCTACAAGTTTTGTTTTGGTTTTTGGCTTTTATTTAATGCTTAGTCTCTTCACTCCTTTCCATATTGCCTAATTTGGCCTGTCTACTGGTCTTTTGTGGACTCATTAAAGGTATTTATAAGTCTAAGACTTTGAGCCATCATTTTTCCATTTTGAGAAACTATCACTAAAAAATTAATGTTTAAAGTACCTACACTGGAGCTCAAATATCCTTGTGCATTTAGGTAAATACATTAACATTTCAGGAATAATAATAATCATTCTTAGGCTCTAGATGATAAACAGATGATGATGAACACTACCTACCTTCCTTTCCTTTCCTCATGTATCAAGAGCAATCACTCTTCTGTCAGTTTAATAACAGACCAAGAAAGATGACAGTATTAAGAGCATCGGAACTACCAGCTCCTTGCCCAAGTGTTTAAAAAATAAACCATAGGTGAAATACATACTTATATGAAGTATTTAAAGAAATCGAAGCACTTCAAACTGAGATTGCCTTCAAGGATACTAAAATTTAAAGTCTCATCTACACCAATATATTTACCCACTAAAAATCATCTTTAGTTATTACTTATTATTAGTTCAAGCAAACCCCAAGGCAGAAAGTAAGAAGACACATGAAAGCTTTAAAACTCCAAGTGCCAACAGTACTAGACATTTCTTTTAAATGACTGTATTTTGAAGTTGACACATGTAGGGAGAGGTAGTATTTACAGATTTTCATAGTTTTGTTTCTTGATTTCATATATAGACTCTCCTTCTGTATTTCCTGGATACATGTCATGCCATATTAATAAAATTCCCAGATCTGTGTCATCCCTCAGATTACTTGTCCACTTTGGTAGATATTGAAGCACAGAGTGGAGTGAGAAGGGGAAAGCAGACAGGCGACACTTCCCTGAACACCCAATGCCCATGTCATCTTTCACACCAAAAACCTTGTTCTTCTGTCTGCTTTATCCTCTTCCTCAGGAGCAGCTCTACACAGGACTGCTGTTCCTAGCCCTTTCCCCAACTCTAGGCTGTAGGTCCCCGAAAGGAAGAGACCATTTCATATTTGTCATTCCCTCTGTCCTGGCCCCCTTGCTACGGATTTATCCTTTAAATTTATCCTCCCCTTAGAAAGGCAACCAAAGTGGCCAAAGAACCCCATCTTAAATCTTTTTAGCACTCTCATGTTTTTCTGAGCAGTTTTCAGCACCAGTTGTTTCTACAATTGCAAAAATCATATGATGTTATGTCTGGATAAACACAGTGAGTAGAAAATGGGAAGATGGTGGTAGGTTGGGGGAACTACTATTTTTATGAGTAAAATGGAATTATTTTATTTTTTAAATGTCATCTTTGTATAAGTTTGATAGAAATAAGAACAAAGCAAGAACATGACAATATAGATCATTACGTGAACAGGTTTTCCTATGTCGAACGCTGTGAATGAGAAAGTATGTGCCTCTTCAATTTGAGAATGCACTGTAACAGTTTGGTGAGTAGCAGAGGGAAAAGGGCATTGCGGGGAGGTAGAAGAGGGCATAGGAGGTTAAATGGTGATGGAAGGAGACTTGACTTTGGGTGATGAACACACAATACAATATACAGATGATGTATTATAGAATCGTTCACTTGAAACCTGTATAGTTTTATTAACCCCCAAAAATTCAATAATTTTTTAAAAGAAATAAGAACAAAATGCAAACTTTTATTTCCTGACTGGTTTGTGCACCCAGTGAGTAGCTAGATAACCATTACTCTAAAGAGTCCTGCACAGGCAGACTGCAGGGAATGCATGTCAACCCCACAGTTGGACAGTCAGTGACCAAGGGATATTTTTTTTTTCTGGATCACCTTTGACTCATTACAATGCCATACAAAATATAAATTGCTACAAATGCCTACATGTGATGAGTAGAATTTATCATGAAATAATATAGTACATAGGGTCAATGTATTGTTTAAAGAACCATTTAATTTAACAAAATATTATATCTCTTGATTCTAATAAGATATATCAAAACAAAATAGCAGAAATGGAGATAAAGCTTTTCAGGATAACGGTATTATTTATGTCATTAAAATGCAGTTCCCATCAAGATGGCAGTGTAGGTAAATGCAGTACTCGGAACCTCCCACAAAAACATCAAAATTACAACTAAATTACAGAAAAACCATCATTCAGAATGCCTGAAATCTAGCTGAACAGAATACCTAAAACTAAGGATATAAATAAGAAGCCACATTGAGACTGGTAAGAGGGCCAGAGACAGGGATCCAGCTGTTCCCATACTCTGGTGTGGTGATTAAAACTTGGGAGGGACATCTCAGATACAGAAGTCCTCCCTAAAAAGTCAGGGGTCCCAGCCCCACATCAGAATCCCCAGCCCATAATTCTGGTGCCAGGAAGACAAGTCCCCGTAACTTTTGGCTGTAAATCCAGCAGGACTGTGGCTGAGTGAAATGGAGCGTGGTTGGATTCCCAGGCAGTTCCTTTTAAAGGACCAGTACACAGACTTACTCTTACTCGCTCTGAGCTCCAGTGCTGGGGCAGGAGGTGGAAAGGCACCAGGGATATAAGGAGAGGAACTGAATTGTCTGGCATCTGGGCAAGGGCTGTAGGGGCAGCTTTCTACCAGACAGAAATGCTGGCAGAGGCCATTCTTCTTCGCTGGGCTGTTCTCCCACAGAGCCAGCAGGTGGGTGCCATATCTGAGTCTCCAGCAATTTGGGTAAGACTATTTGCCCTGCCCTGGTGATTCCCTGAGAGCCTGCCCCACCCAACTTAATGGCCCACCCAAGCCATTTCCAGTGGCTTTTCCACACAAACAGCCTCTCTTAGCTGACTTTCTTAAAGTCTCTCAAACAAGTAGCATTTGGCCTCTGTATACCTCTACCTCTTGCTAAGTGGCTAGGGGCCTGGTACTAGTGGCAGCCAGCCCCAGTTTGCAGCTTGGCCTCTCCAAGACACCATCCGTCCCAGTAAGAGTAGCACCTATCTTCATATAACTTTGTAGCTCAAGCTGGGTGGCCCCAGGCAGGGCACAACTGTTCACTAACCTTCACCTGTACATCCTGGGAGGCTTCACAGCCCATATACCTGGTGTACAGCTTACAACCCAACCACCTCCATGAATGACACTCATGAGGCAGACTCAGGCAGCACCAAAGCCCCACTGAATCAAGTCCTGTTTTGCGGGGTCAACCCCTGAATAGCAGCTCCTCCACATTAGTTGCAGCTGGTTTTCACAGTCAATCAACCTGGGAGTCAGTCCTTCTCAGTGGGGTACCAACAGCAATCAGGGCTCAGCTACAACAGGACAGAGTACACAGCCCACAAGGGGGCGCACCTGACGCACCCAGCTTGGGTGACCAGGAAGGATGTACTGTTGGCTCCTACAGGACACCTACTACATAAGGCCATGCTACCAGGGCAGGGAGTCATAACAGCTCTACTTAATACATAGAAACAAACACGGGGGGCTGCCAACATAAGAAGACAAAAAAAGCCTCAAATAAAAGAACAGGACAAAACTCTGGAGAAAGAACTAAACAAAATGGAGACAGACAATTTACCAGATGCAGAGTTCAAAACACTGGCTATAAGGATGCTAAGGGAACTTAAAACTTCAACATTAAAAAAAAAAACATGAAAAACATACAGAAGACCCAATCAGAAATGAAGGATACACTAAAGGAAAGGGGACAAAAATACTTAATTACAGGGAAATAACAGTATAGTAGATGAAGCAGGAATCAAATCAGCAATATGGAATATAAGGAATTCATCACCACCAGTATTACAAGAAATGTTAAACAGTCTTCTTTACGAAGAAGATGGAGAGCAAGGGGGAGGGGGAGGGGGAGGAGGAGCAGAAGAAATAAAAAATGCAAATAATAAAACAGAAATAAATACATATCTATCAGCAAGTACTTTAAATGCAAATAGATTAAATGCTCCAATCAAAAGACATTCATTGACTGAAGGGATACCAAAACAAGATCCTTACATATCCTGTCTACAAGAGATTGAAAGACACATAGAAACTGAAAGTAAATGGATAGAAAAAGATGCCTCATGAAAATGGAAACAAAACTTATGGGGTAGCAATACTTACATCAGACAAAATCGTCTTTAAAACAAAGGCTTATAAGAAGAGACAAAGAAGGACTCAGGACTCCAACTTTGGGTATAGTTCCAAAGAAATCCAAAACACTAGATCAAAAACATATATAGATCCCTATGTTTATTGCAGCATTATTTACAATAGCCAAATATGGAAGCAACCTAAGTCCATCAATAGATGAGTGGATAAAGAAGAAGTGGTGCATATACAGGGTCTGGCAGAAGTAAGGACTGCTTGAATGTGGTTGGTAGAGTAATAATATGGGTGTAATAATTTATAGCTTTAATTTGAGCATTTCACCTAAAATGTCATAGGGTGTGCTTGAGTGTGATATTGTTATGTTACAGAATTGTATACTTATGATTTTGTAATAAAAGGTTTTAAAATAAAAAAGGGGCATTATCTGTGCCAGACCCTGTATATAATGGACTATGATTCAGCCATAAAAAAGAATGAGATCTTGCCATCTGCAACAACATGGATGGAAGTACAGTGTATTATGCTGCGTGAAATAAGTCAGAGAAAGACAAATTCCAGATGATTTCACTTATATGTGGAATCTAAAAAATAAACTAAACAAACAAGCAGAACTAAAGGAGACTCAGATACAGGGAACATGTTGACGGTTGCCAGGTGAGAAGGAGGTTGTGGGGATGGGTGAAGAGGTGAAGTGATTTAGAAGTACAAATTGGTAGTTACAGAATATTTACAGGGAGGTAAAGTACAGCATTGGGAACATAGTCAATTATATTTAATAAATATATATGATGTTAGATTCATACTGGATTTATCAGGGGGATACCATCGTAACTTATATAAATATCTAATCACAGGGTTGTATACCCCTGAAACTAATATAATATTGTATGTATCAAGTCATCTAAGTTATCTTCCATTCTGGACAAAAAAAAATTTATATATATATATATATATATATATATATATCTCCAGCAAAACCACTGACAAGCAACATTTGGAAATTAGATAAAATTGATTCCTAGACTCAAGCAAAAGTTCAAGGGGAGGGGGAGGGGTTGAGGAGCAGGCTCAGATAGAAAAGAAATCATTACTAGCTCCTCTGGAATACCAGTAAATGACATTTTTGTGAAAGCACTTTTTATGAAATTTCATAAACATTGTTCTGTTGTCCCCGGTACTTCTAATCTAACTGTATGTGCAAATGGAGGACAGGTTTACAGAACAGCCAAAAATGAGAGATGTTAACAACAGGGAGCTGTTTTTTACCTAACAGAGGAATCAATATTTCCACTGGGTTGAAGTAACCAAGTGTTGTACACTTACACTGACTAGGTATGTGTGGGTGACTTTAGTTTGGTCAAAAGTCCAAGGGAACAAATGGGTTTTGAAGCTTCCTTACGGCGGGTTGCCAGCCAGGGCTTTTACTGATAAGGACCAGTTCTTCTGCATGGATATTCAAATTAAACAAGTGTCTCTCACAGCCAGGGTTTCTAATTGGATCTAATTAACACTCAACGCAAGCTGTGAAAATTTTCACCTGCAGCTATTTTGTTTGTTTTGTGAATCAATATCATTAATTATTAAAAATACTTGTGTTCTGTGACTCTCATATGCTCACCTCCACAAGGATCCTGAGAGGAACAGAAACTTATCAGCATGGATGGAAACAGTGAAACTGGATCTGTTGGGAAAAGATCAAATTTAGAGAAGTTACTCTCTGAGCAGCAGGCTACATATGTCCGTTTGTGCACTATGAACAACTCTTCTCTCTCTACTCTCTTCCCATCATGCTTCCAGCTGGCATCTCTTATCCTGCTTCCTCTAGTAAAGTCTTTCCCCAGACATTAATCACTGTGTCATCAGCTAGAGAAAGACCCAAGTAAGGAGAACAGTGCCTCCACTCTTGAATCTGGAAGAAGGGCTCCAGCAGACGTACACAGGCCTGCTTTTTGGGGACCTAGCACTCATGGCTCTACAAAGCCTTTATGCAGTATTCTACTAGAGTGACCTGGAGATTCTGATTGAGTCACAGGTGTGGCAACATCACCAGCTCCTCCTAGACCTTGGGCAGAACTTCTTAAATTGTCTATCTACACACACAGACACATAGCAATATGCCTTTTCCCTTTTTCCATCTGACCTAGACCTTAGGTCCTTCACTAGGAGGCAGTTTATTTCTAGAACAACTTCCAGACACTGGGACTGCAAATATGAACAAGACAGAGAAAGCTTCCCCCTCTTGTGTTTATATTCCCATGGGCCAGATGCATAAGCAGTCTGCATCAAAGCCATACAAATGAACTGCAAAGTTCCTGAAACGATTGTGATCTTCTCACCATTCCACTTGCTGCAGCTTCTTAAATGCTACACTGTACAATGCTTTTTAAAGCATTAGGATTAACAAAAATGAGAATATTTAAAATCACTGAATAATTTTATGCCCTTCCTAAGTGTATACATAATATTTGAGTTTGGAAACAAAATGGAGTCAAATGTTGGAATGGGAAAGCACAGGCTTACTAACTAAAAGCCAGTAACACGACTCTTTAATCAAAACTAATATGGGTATTTTCACAGAAAATATACTTGGAAAACATCAAAATGTTGGCAGTTGCCATGGCTCTGTAACTGGATTGTAAGCAATTTTAAAATTCATTCAGTGTGCCCCAGCTGGTGTGCCTCAGTGGATTTAGTGCCAGCCTGCAAACCAAAGGGTTGCTGGTTCAATTCCCAGTCAGGGCACGTGCCTCAGTTGTGGGCCAGGTGCCCGGTTGGGGGTGCAGGAGAGGCAACCACACATTGATGTTTCTCTCCCTCTCTTTCTCTCTCCCTTACCCTCTGTCTAAAAATAAACAAAATCTTTTAAAAAATAAAAATAAATAAATAAAATTCATTCAGTGCTGTGTAAGAGCTGGCTCATATGAGCAGATAATGCACATCTCTTCCTAAATCTGCTTTCAGTGATGTCACATTTCTGGCATAAGCCATGATGGCAGTATTTGCCTAATACACAGGCAAATGCTATGCATTAGGGTGTTTTTCCACCTTTTAGAGAGCTGGTTGGTAAGCACTAGCATACCACTTTTTGTAGTCTCTAGACCTTCTTAGTGAGTACATATCATAATTACAACATGAAGTTATTTTTAAAGAAAATAAAATTTCAGCATATTACCCTTTGTGTACAAGGTGCTTTTTCATCAAGTACTAAAGACATATTTTTTCCTACATGAAAGAGCCATTATCCATATAAACTAGCCCTTAAATTTCCATTTTAATCTGCTATCTCTCCAGTTTCCATGTAAATACTAAGCATGAAAACACATTTAACCTGAACATGAGTTTGAGGTAGAATAATCAAACCAAGAATTTATAGCCCAATAAAACTATTGGGCTATAAATTGACAGAGCACTATTCACAGAGCCCATCTCAGGTGAGTCAAAGGGCAAAGATTTAAACTCTTTAGGAGTCAAGATGCCAAGCTCCACCTTAAGTTCTGAACAGGGTGACTTCCACTTTTCCTAGGTTTCTGAATTCTGGGAATATCCATCCAAACACATATTAGCCCTCTTAGGTTCCTTTGCCTTGTGACCACAATTAAAATACCAATACCTATTAAAATTACTTGCGGAACAGTTCATTTAGGCCTTCCCCATACTTCCCCAAGTGCAGACCGAAGATGACATCACTGGGCAATGGTTACAAGTGTATATAGAAGGATGTGGTGGTATTACAGTTAAGTTTCACATCTTTTCTGGACTAGCAAGTAAATTAAGGTCACCATCATATTATTTGGTAAAAAAAAAAAAAAAAAAAAAAAAAAAACTTGGTTGGCACAGCTCCACTAACTGGTTTTGGATTCAGCTTTTTCTAAATACCTCCCACTTCAGTTTTTCACTTAATTGGAAATAGCAATGACTCCCCCTTCCCACACACACCATCCAGGGCTTTAAAGTAATTTAACCAATTACAGGGATAAATCAAAAAGAAATGTGCATTTTTTGACCTTGTGTGGGCGACAGGTTCCATGATCCTCCTAGAATGAAACCTATTCTAATATAAAAGTAGAAGAATCAAGGGTATCTTTTGATACTAAAGGGTTAAAATTTTCTTTGAGAACATCTTAGGATAGTGCATATTTATTTTTAGCATTTTTTCCATCTTTCATATTTTCTATGTTTTTGCCCAATCTTAAATGAACTGATCACAGCTCAGAAGTGAGTTGTTATAAGCAGAGAAGAGAATTTTCTAGGGATTCTAACTAACAGACACCCCGTTGCCCACACAGCCTCACAAATCCTAGAATGTCCCACTGGGTGCTGAGCCATGACGGCCTTGGCATAAGTTGTCCAAGTTGGCCAGAACATAACCTAGCTCAGAACACAAAAAATCCCAGGTCCGGGGCTCCCTCTTACTTCACAGCAAAATTAGTGAAGTGTGGTTTCCAAAGAGAAACCCATGTAACCTATGAGAAATTTGCTGTGCCTGAGAAAGGAAAGAAAATAATTAAAGGTAAGGGACAGGGAGGGGGCTAAATGAAGCACTTTAATGTTCTGATCTGATCTGTGCATTCAAAAATAGGGGACTAATTCCTTGAGTAATTCCTGAATATTGGGGGCAGTACAAAAATTATCACACTTCATTCTTACATCCCCAATACCTAAGTATGATTTCTGTTTTGCAGATAAAGAAACTGAGTATCAAAGAATTAGTTAGGAACTAAGGATAGACAGTTACTGGCTAAATCAGGTTTGAACTGAGGTCAGACTCCAAAACAAGCCAGCAAGTTATAAGCCACTAATCATTGGGGCTACATAATACAGTCATTTCTTCTACATATGGTAATAATAAGTACAACTAATGAGATTTACTATTACACAGCCTCACGGGAAAACTATATTCTAAAACATACATCAAAGTGAGCAACAACATCAAATGTATAAACTGTAGTTAAAAGATCCCCCACTCTGAGATTTGGCATACCCATATTCTGAAAATTTGAATCCCAAATTAATATGAAAGCTGATCACTTACCGGAAAGGAATCCTATGTAGAACCACAAAAGACCCCCAAATAGCCACAGGAATCTTGAGAAAGGAAAAAAAAAAGATATAACATTACTTGATATCAAACTATACTATAAGCCTGTAATAACCAAAACAGTATGGTACTGGCATAAAAACAGACATATAAATCAATGGAACAGAACAGAGAGCCCAGAAATATATCCATGCCTTTATGGTCAATTAATATTTGACAAAGGAGGCAAGAACACACAATGGAATAAAGATATTCTATTCAATAAATGGCATTGGGAAAATGGACAGATATATGCAAAAAAATGAAACTAGACCACCTTCTTATACCATATACAAGAATAAACTCAAAATGGACTAAAGACTTAAATGTGAGACTCAAACCTATAAACTATCTAGAAGAAAAAACAGGCAGCAAAATTTGGACATTTTTCTCAGTAATATTTTTCTGATAGATTTACTCATCAAGGAAAAAAAACGGGACTACATCAAATTAAAAAGTTTTTCTACAGCAAAGGATATCATCAACAAAATGAAAAGACAACCGACTGAATAGAACATATTCACCAATGATAGGTATGGTTAGGCGGTTAAAATCCAAAATTTCTAAATAACTCATACAACTCAACCTGAAAAAAACAAACAATCCAATTAAAATATGGGCAAAGATCTGAATAGACATTTCTCCAAAGAAGACATGCAGATGGCCAATAGATATATGACAAGATGCTCAATATCATCAGAGAAATGTAAATTAAAACCACAATGAGACATCACCTCACAGCTGCCAGAATGGCTACCTCAATAAGTCAACAAACAACAAGTGCTGGTGAGGATGCAGACTAGTACATCCACTGTGGAAAAGAGCATGGAGGGTCTTCAAAGTATTAAAAATGAAACTGCCTTACAACCTAGCCATTCCACTTCTGGGTATACATACAAAGAAACCCAAAACACTAATGTGAAAGAATATATGCACCGTTATGTTCACTGCAGCATTGTTTACAATAGCCTAGTGCCCATCAATGGACAAGTGGATAAAAAGCAGTGGTGCGTATATACAATGGAATATTACTAGGCCATAAAAAAGAATGAAATCTTAGCATTTGCAACACCATGGGTGAACCTATGGGGTATTACGTTGAGTGAAACAAGTCAGTTTGAAAAAGACAAATACCATACAATTTCACTTATATTTGGAATCTGAAGAACAATAAATGAAAAAACAAAATAAAAACAGACTCACAGATACAGAGAACAGACTGATGGTTGCCAGAAGAGAGAGTGGTAGGGGACTGGCTGGAAAAAGTGATGGGACTGAGAAGTACAGATTGGTTGTTACGAAACAATCATGGGGATATAAAGTACAGCATAGGGGATATAGTAAATAATATTGTAATAACTATGTACGCTGCCAGGTGGGTATTAGAAATACCAGGGGGAACACTTTGTAAAGTATATAATTGTCTAACCACTATGCTGTACACCTGAAACTGATACAAAATAATATTGAATATAAACTGTAGATGAAAAAATGATAATAAAAAGAGAAAGAAATATTGACCCAGTTACTGCATACCTTGCCAGAAAATTGACAGATAGCAAAGGTACAATTAAGTTCAGACACAGGACCTCTGCATCAGATAGCAATCCTAGGAAAACAGTACCAAATATGGGGAAAGCTTACCAATCAAGCTTTGTGGGTTTGCCACTGTATTTACAGAGAAAATTACCTGGAAAGGAACAAGGAAGAGCATTTATTATACTGGAGCATTAAGTGTAACCCATGCAACATTAGCACTTTTTGTCATAATCAGTTCACTCAAATCCATTCATCCCACTGTACTTCTTTTGCATAATAGGACAGGAAAAACATAGGTCATGGAGCCTTAGCATGCAAATCTCAAAATCTGCCCCCAGCTTCTAATACCTGAATTCATTGAAAAATTTCAACAGTGGCACAGAGTGCTGAAATAATGTTAGAAGCCAGCTGAGCTGCTAGGCTATTGCTTTAGAGTGAAAATGAGCTGAGTGTCTCTCACTCAGACTGGAGGTTTACTGTGTATTAAACATGATATGTGGCCCAGCAATGTCTGCAACAGAGAGAAATGGCCAACAATATATGAAAGGGTAAAGATTTGGAGGAGTATTCACCTATTATTACTTTAATTTCTGGTCTATGATTTCAGGACTTTTATAAAAAATGCTACAGTGAGGGTAGGCTGACAGACTACATTTCCCTGACCTGCACTTGGTACATGGGTCTCATGTCTCCCCCTTTTTCATAAATAGAACTGGGTTTTAAAATTACATTCTGATCCACATTCTCATACCTGTTGAAACAAAGCCTGAGCAGCACCCTGTACTCCTTAGGCTCCCATAGTTTGTCTTCTTCAGTCTAGTCCAGTCCATCCATCTGATGTCTGCTACTAGCTGTTCAAAAAGAATAAAAAGAAAAATCAGAACTATGGTGTTAAAAAGTCAAAGTGAGGTTCTTTGGAAATCAGGACAGTCTAATTATGTCAATGTGTCTTTAACAGTGGCACGGACAGTGTACAGAGGAACACAAACACATATAGGAAAAGATGTTCCTGCTTAACTAAAGAAACAGGTTGTAGAAACAAGGTTTTTACCATGGAGCTAGTTAGCAGTGTCCACGAGTGACCTGGCCACTGCTGGTTATTCCTGCCACTTAGAGACCCAGGGAAGGGGTTTCTTTTTCTTTTTCTTTTTTAGATTTTATTTATTTATTTTTAGAGAGAGGAGAAGGGAAGGAGGAAGAGAGGTAGAGAAGCATCAATGTGTGGTTGCCTCTCACACCCCCCCCTACTGGGCACCCGGCCCACAAGCCAGGCATGTGTCCTAAATGGGAAACGAACTGGTGACCCTTTGGTTCGCAGGCTGGCACTCAATTCACTGAGCTACAGCAGCCAGTGCAGGAAGGGGTTTCAACACCATGTTTAATGATGGCACCAGAGGATAAGGGATGGGCACTGCCCTCTGGCCAAACCCCCTCCACACTACATAGAGATGCACTTATTCATCTGGCTAGTTTTAACTACTGGTTCTGGTTCCATCTTCTTCACATTACAGGCCTGCAGACCTTTCTATCACCAGTCTTGAAGAAGGTGGTGATCATACAAATCTGCAAGATGGCTTGCCCTGGGTGAAAAACTTAGCACTCCTGCAGTAAAGTTACAATCATTTAGTGGGTGGATAGGACAAACGCCCCCTTTCCCTTATCCAGAATAACTTCTAAAAATGGTTGGTGGCCTTAGGTACCCAATCATGCAGAGTGAAAGATAACGTATGACAGTGACTACACTAATCTTGGGTTTACAAGATCAAATAAGACTTCTGCTTCAGAGGTTTGACTGTTTTTTCAAAATGAATCATAGTTCATTCTGCTTTAATCAAACATCACAGGGGAATTATGAAATGTTAGTCTGAAAGGCAATTCCCCCAATTACTATAAGAGGGAGTCTCAAACAAATCAGTTTATTCTATTCAACACTATAGCTAAAGTGTCAGACAGGATTATGGGCAATAAACCTTTGAAATAAGAGGATGAGTTGTTCACCAGGTTATACAACATCTTTTTATGGTATGTGAGTGTCAGTAATTAGTAACACAGTAAGTTAGAATATCATGGACATCAGAAAAAATCTAATATCATTTAGGGTAATTTCATGAATAATTTCAATCGTTAAATAATATTGCTACTCTCACTGAGCACAGATCTTCAAGGAAATAATAATGGAAGAAATTTGCCTGTTGATAATATTGGTTTTTGTAGATGTAGTTTTTGGAAAATATCTCCTCTAGGATTCTGTGAACAAAGGGGATGCAACAAATATGCCATCAGGCCTGACACCTGGATCTAAATACCAAAGTTAGAAATTGTTCAAAGTTTAGGGCTCTGCTCCAAATGGTAACATTTGTGAGTCTAGTTAATGTCCTGATTCTTAAAACCTTGGAACCTCATACTAACAAAGGCAGAAACAGTTTTCAACCCAACCAACAACTGACCTTTCTGATTTGTAAATATATCCAGGGAGATAATATTTGGAAAACACCGATATTTAATCAATAAAACTGTCAATAAATCACTTAGATACTAAACAATAGACATAAATCAAGTCAAAATCAAGAATAAACCAGACCAATTCAACCAGCACCATTTTACCTCAAAGCAAGAAGCAGATTCCTCTCTGTGACTGTGGTCCTCAGGTTTTTTAGAGACAACAGTTTTCTTTTACTTTAATTCTCCCTTTGAATACACATTAGATGCCATATATTGCAATCCTGCCAATTTCAAATGCCTGCCCTTAACAATACTCATGCATACAATGGCACTAAATGTGTAGCCAAAGGGGCAGGGCCAGCAAGTGCTAGAATAAAGGAGGATCATGAGAAGGGGTAGGCCCAGCACACAAGTATAGGGGAGGAGTGTTGGATTCTAGACTTATCTTTTCTGACTTACCACTGGTGTCCTTCTTGTTTGTAAATATAAACTATGCAAATAATTTTTTCTGTGGAAAAACATTTGGGAAGGAGGACCTAGGCTAAAATTTTTAAATTACTATTATATGAAATACACAACTATACTGTAAAATAAAATTCAGAAGTACACAACCATGATGGAGAATACAAAGCACTCAATCTCACTTTTATTTTCCTAATTTATACATTGAAATGTCCCACATTTTTCAAAGGAAATATATGTAAAAGACTAAGGATAGAATTGAATTGAATAACGTGATATTCAACATTCAATTTTTGCAAGAAATTAAATCCCAAATGATGTTCAGTGGTGGCCAGTGGTGGGTGTTTTTGGTCATTCACTGTCCTAAAACCAGATCTCTGCCACTCAGATTGTAAATGTATATACATTTTTACACTGAAAATACCACAAAATCTTCTTTCAATTATAAATCGCTTTTCCTTATTTGTGAATTGAAGATAACACAACTTTTTCCACACAAAGCTTATGAAAAGAACCAAGTCCTACATTAAATGGAATGAAATGATACCAAACACACAGTTCCTCTATAAAATAAAGTGTCTAACTAAATTAAATGACAGCTCTTGCCAGACACTTAAGTACATTCACTATTGTAAAAGGTTGAGGACTTAGCCAGATGATTAAATCCTGCATCTCTAAATCCTAAATACAGTGAAATGTTTATTATTAAGCAAATTTATAAAGTGGGAACAAGACCAGCATTTTTACCAAATTTATACCAAATACACTATTATATTATCAAATAAGAGGCAGTCAATCCAACAGTTAATTTCCTGCACTGTAAAGTGAAATTTGCACAGAATCTTCCATGAGAAACCTATGAAATCTCCAACAAAATTATACTGAATGTAATGACAATGAGCAAACACTTGGTTTATAAAATTAAATGCCAAACTGCATCCAATATTGGCTGAAGAGAGACTTAGGGGCATCCACAGTGTTCATAAAACACCAAGTGGAAATAAGGCCAGTCTTTTAAAGGAAAATGCATGGAAAGTGTTAGGAGCATGTTTGGTTGAATACAATATTAAATACACAAATATATTGTACTAACATGCAAAATGACTTCAACAGAGACCGAAGGCTCTTCAAATTTAAGGTTATCAATGAACAAGTCCCGCGCATATCGGATCGTCCGTTTCGTCATTTTCAAGTTGAAAATACCAAGAAACCTTTCTTCCTTTTAAATTAAGTCACAACATGAGAGGCTTGATTCGAACATTAAGCCACACAAATGATATTTAAGAAAATGAAAAAACAAAAACATGAAACTATGCTTGACGGCAGCCAAAAGCCACTGTCCTAACCCACACACAAGACCTCAGCGTGTGAAATTTCTCCTTTTCAGGTTGAAAAATAACAGAAACAGAGGGGCCAAAATCAAGAATTAAACAAATACGCAAGACAACAATCATGCGAAAATTTAAAGCGAAAGCGAAAATCAGCTCTCTGGTGGCCACCCTGCTCCGGAAACAAATAAAATGTTAAAGTCCTCATGGAGTAACATAAAGCACAACACTGAGCCCAAATTCAGCTACAATCACAAATCCAAAGCCCTCCAGACTATTGAAGTACATTATTAAAACCAATCTTACATTTTGTGATTGCGTGACGGAGTAGCCACCATATTAGCTCACCCCTGAGGAGAACGTACCACCACAGCACCACAGCGCCACTGCGCCACCGCGCCACCGCACGACCACTGCACTACCACACCTCCACAGCACGATCACAGCGCCGTCGCACAATCCAAGGCGAAACGCGCCGCGTTACAAACTAGTGCGCTCCTTTTATAGGCAGCTTATTGCGCCACTTTCAAATATCCTTACTGGTTGGAGGAAAATGATTGACAGGAATATTATCTACTCACTCGCTCTTTATATGTAGAGAACCCACCCATATCCAGGAGTTGGCGCATTACTAGTGGGACGTTTTTGAAAGTTGTTTGTATTTGAATCGGAGTTGCAGGAATTATGAGAAGCGCAGAATACTAATCACAGAGCAATTCACATGAATAATTCCCTGACTGGTCCCAGCAATGAATTCAAACTATTCCCTAACCACCCATTTCGGCTTTGTATATCATTGCTTGCTCCTAGAAAGCTCTTCCGTCATTTCGGCTTTTGGGTCAAAAGTAAAGTCAGATACCTCATTGGTCTTAGCAGGGAATTCACTGCCCATTCCTCCAGTAATTACACTTGGGAGTACTCACTTAGGCATCACATAAACTAAAATTGGAAAAGGGGATTGGAGGTGATACCGTGGTAGGTATCTATATGGAGTAGAAAATGAGCCTAAATAGCTGTCCAACTGACAATTGCACATATGCATTAGGGGCATTCTATGAGAAGAGGTTCAGTCATTTAAGGCCAGACTCATAGAATTAATTGAGCATGGGCCTCTAGGAGACTGTTTATGCAACAGGAAGGATGGGTATGGGTTGAAAGAGAAATGAGGTACGGGATCATTGAAAGAACTAGGAAATAACCAGACTTGTTTGAACCCGTGGCCCTCCAGCACCAATGCCCACATTTTAGGTTTCTATACTAAAGTAATCAGGCCTTTTGCATGGTTACCCCTTACTGGAATGTCCTTCCCTCCAATGCCTACCCCTCTGGGACCACCTCAAATGCAGCCTCCTGCATAAAGCCTCCCTTATCATCTATTCCCACTCCAACAGGTAATGGACTGCCTCCTGCTACTATGGGATGGGGAATATAGGAAAATATCAGAGCTGGAGTACAGGGGACTATTGGGGAACTAGGATCAGTTAACTACTGAACTGGACATAATAGGAAGACCCCAAGTCTTGTACTGTGAGGTTTTTCTTTTATGTCAAGGTTGCAGACATTCTGGAAAGTCCCGAGTAAACAAACAACGAAGTAACCCATACCTGTCTCCTGATTGTTCAAGGATGTTTAAGTGCAAATTATAGTCGAAAGCAAACTTGGTAAACAACGAACATGGTAAACAAAGTAATGCATAACAGCCACCAGGATGGACAAGAACCAAGAATTCAACTGCCAAAAAACCCTGTTTCAGGATGGGCAGGAAGATTCTATTAATATCTGAAACTGGAGGGGTGGATAAACAGACTGAACTACACAAGTGCTCTTGCATAGGGGAGAGTGCTGGAGATGGTATGGTCTGCTATTTTATTTGTTTCTATTTGACTCTTCAGAGGCCTTCAAGTGGAGAGAATACAGAAGAATCACAATCCTCATTCTTTAGAGGCCTAAATTATGTCATTAAAGCTGGTCGACTAAAGTGTAGTCCCTAAATCCACTGTATTACTTTGTTATTGAGGTGAGAGTCGCATAATATAAAATTAACATTTCAAAGTGAACAATTCAGTGGCATTTAGTACATTTACAGTGTTGTGCAACCACGCTCCTATGTAGTTCTGAAACATCCTCATCAGTCCAGTAGGAAATCCAGTACCTGTTAGGCAGTTGATCCTTATTCCACCTCCCCCCAGCCCCAGGAAACCACCAGTCTGCTTTCTATCTCTATGTATTTGCCTATTCTAGACATTTCATATAAATGGAACCAACACAATATTTGACCTTTTGTATCTGACTTATTTCACTTAGCTTACTATTTTTGAAGTTCATCTGCATTGTAGCCATCAGTACATATTCATAATTACTGGTTTGTGCAGATATCTTCTCAGTAATGAGAAAAATAGAGTTATAAACAAAAAATTACATCATACTTTTTTATAACCATCTATGTAGTTACCTTTAAATAAGTTTTTATTTCTTATGTGGATTCCAGTTACACTTTGGTGTCTTTTAATTTTAGCATAAAGAACTGTCTATAGTATTTCTTTTAGAGCAGGTTTGCTAGTTACAAATTCTTTGTTTTTGTTTACCTATAAATGCCTTAATTTCTCCTTTTTTTGTAGTAAAATAAACATAACATAAATTTATCACTTTAGCTATTTAAAAGTATACAATTCAGTGACATTAAGTACATTCGTAATGTTGTACAACCACTAACCGCTATAGAGTTCTAAACTTGTCTTATCATCCCAAACAGATACTCTGTACTTATTAAGCTGTCACTCCCCATTGTATACTATTGAAATTTAGTTGGCATAAATCAGAGCTATATTGTTATTAGTTAAGTGGTTAATTATAATCTCCATGGCAACCTCTAGGAAAACAACTAAAAATACATAGGAAAAAATGAAAGGGAATTAAATGGTATACTAGAAAATATCTATTAATACAGAAAAGGCAATAATGAAGGAATAAGAAACAGAAAGTCTGTAAGACATATAGCAAGTAATTATAAAAATGACAAACATATATCCTAACTATGAATAATTAAAGTAATTGTCAGTAGATTAAACACTGCAATGAAAAGGCAAAGATCAGTAGAATTAAATTTTAAAATGATCTGACTGTATATTATCTATAACAGTTTCCCTTTAGAGTCAGACAGAAATAAGCTAAAGTAAAACAAAGGACAATGATATTACATGCAAACAGTAACTAAAGACAGCTGGAGTGGTTGGTTATGTGAATATCACACAAAACAGACAACACAAAATTGTTATTAGAGGCAGAGAATATTTTATAATGACAAAAGATGAAATCGCTCTAAAAATGATAACATTTATGAACATATGTAGACCTAACAATGGAATCCCTAAATACATGAATCAAAAACTGACAGAATTGAAGGAAGAAATAAATAACTCAAAATTAATTGTTGTTGGAGTTTTTAATACTTTATTTTCAATAATGGATTGAATAAGTACACAAAACAGCAGGGGAACTGAAAACTTAAATATTATAAACCAACTAAACAAACTATAGAACACTCCACCTAAAAATAGTAGAAAACACATTATTCTGGAGTCCACATAAAACAAACTACAGAATAGACCATATGACAGGATGTTAATCAAGTCTCAATAAATTTAAAGGGATTGAAATTAGACAAAGTAACTTCACAATACAAAAATGGGATGAAATTAGAAATCCATAAAATAAGGAAATTTGGTAAACTCACAAATATGTGAAATTTAAAAAAACACTTTGAGGATATTAATACTGATCTTGTGTGCCTTTTTAGGATTAGAATATGTTATATATAACATTAAATTATATAGTATATATAATGAATCATTATATTTTATATAAAATTAAAATATATTGTATCATTTTATTATGTCTTTATTTATACTTTAGCAACTAGCTGTTCCTTTTTAGGTCTTCTTGCTCACCCTCCTTCTTAATTCTAAGCAATAGAGTCCCCAGGGCTCAGGCCTTGAGACTCTAACTGTCTACCCTTACCCATGTATTGATTTCATACCTTAAATACTACATACAAATATATATATTTATGTATATGTATGCATGCATATATATTTATATAATGTATATAAGCATTTAACAACCTAGAACAATACCTGACACATAGTAACTAATTGAAAATGATTTTCATTTTTACCTAAATTAGTTATTATTACAGATAAAGTGTCTTGCTCAAAATAGGTTCCAGAAAGTTTCTTCTTTCCATTCCTGGTCTTAGTTTGGCTCCCATGTATTTATGCATAGTTTCCTTCCCTGCCTGTGCTCCTGTATTGTCCTCATTTCTCTCTGGAACACCCTCCACTCCCTCCCATTGTCATCTAATCCCTGCAACTTTGACTTTGCTAATAAAGATGTTGGTTCAGGCAAGCACTTTTTTGCATCTGCCTTCTGGGCTAATTGTTTGACACTAGACACAAATCATGCTGCATGATTAGCACTTTGCTGCCCTCATCTGGCCTATTCCATTGTCTTTTATGGTTGACTAGGTGACCACTAGGCAGCAGAGGTTCAGTCAGATCTGAAGCTCTGACAGAGCTCTGACAAGGAAGTCACAGAAATAATTCCCTGAGGAATTCAAGCTAATGCATCCCTCTCTTTGGAAGATATGGATGGAAAGGCAATGGCCAGCTCAATCTGATACTACCAAAAGGGAAAATTCAATGACTTCAGAACAGTCTGTTTCAGAATTGTTCATGAATACTCATGACTATATTACCATTAAATGGGAAGAAAGCAAAAATCATATGGAAACCCCGAGCCTCATACAATTGCCTTTCTCAGCTCAGTTCAGCTCCAGATGTATAAATATGGGGACCTACCTAACTTTATTTCTGAACATCAAAGCTATTTTAGAATCACGTGCTATGTTCTAAAGGAAGGGATTGCAGTGAGTTACTGCATGTTTTGTGAGGTTCCAGATTGGACTTGCCAAGGGAAATTCATTTTCTTGGAGGCGGATAGTCTGATCCATCTCCCCCAACAACTATCAAAAGAACAAGCATAAATTGTGGGGTTTTGGGAACAGAGGAATTGGTGAAGAGGGTCAAAAGGTAAATAGGAAATATAAAAAGAACACCAACTTTTCATACCTTAAGACTCACAGCAACCTGTTCCAGAGTTTCTAAATAGGGCAAACAAACTTTTATCCTGTTTGTTTGTTCATTAAATAAATATTTAGAGAGTAAAAAAATGAAAAGTGGCTATCTTGGGAAAAAATTAGAACATCCCTTAACTACCTACTTCTAAAAAATGTACGTGCATTTGTGTGTGTTGATTGTGTATGTTGAGGGGGTGACTAGAAAAAGACAAAACTGATCCCAAAGTCAGACAATTAGGACAAAATAGAAAAATGCAGACGCATCCCATCCCTGCATATTCATATAAGCACCTTAAATTCTCAGAAGATAGAATCCATCTTCACACAAATTAAGCCATTAACACATTATAACCAAGTGGAATTTCTTTTCCCTAGGAAAGGAAGAACTATTCAAGATAAAGTATTAAATTAATATTATTTAATATCTTAATAAATCAACAAAGACTCATCATGTGATTATCTCAATAAATATTGAAATAGGTGATAAAAATTATCTGTACGTGATTTTTTGATGCTTAATAAAATATGAAATAGATGGAAACTTCTTTAACCCTTCTCATTTTGAAACAATAGAAGCATTTCCATTCAAATCAAAAATAAGGCAAAGAAAATACTGTGTTGACTATTATTTAACATTGCTCTGGAAGTATTAGACATTGCATTTAGAAAAGAGAAGATAATAAGATATATAAAAGAGGAAAAATGGGAAATTATTATCAACATGTAGAATGATTATATATAATTTAAAAACTCAGAATTTAAAAAAATTATTAGAAGATAATTTGCAAGGTAATTGGTTACAATTCTTAATAAGAATTTGATAACACATATTAATGTACATTCAATGTAAGAACCTATCTCTTTTATATAAGTAATAATAAATATTAATTTCCTAAAACTAAACTTCACAAGATATATACAAGGCCTATATGAAAAAAACCAACTTGCAAAACTCTGCTGATAAGCAAAAAAGAAAACCAGTAAATAAGATACACAGGTATACTTAGTTTTATTGCATTTCACTTTATTACGCTTCAAAGATGTTATGTGTATTACAAACTGAAGGCAAGCCCCTCTACCAGCAAAAAAAATTGCAGTTCACTTTATTGTGATACTCACTTTAGTGTGGTGTCTGGAACCAAACCCACAATATTGTCATGGTATGCCTGTACCTTTTTCTTGCATAAAAAGTATAAGTTGTTTTTAAAATCAATTATAGTAATCTAAATATTCAATGCAATCCCAACAAATATATTAATATAATATTTTACTTTGGAACTTAAATATATAACTCCGAAATTCATCTGAAAAATAAGCATGAGAAACTGCCAGAACCATTTTGAACAAAAAGAGAAATTAGAGGGCCTAGTACCATCAGATATTAAAATGCATGACAAGGACATAGTGATAAAAGCTGTGTGTTACTGTATCAAGAAAGACTAATAAATTAATGGAACATGAAAAAATTATCCAAATGGGCCCAAATGTACATTTAACAAATGGATTACTATATAGTTTCAAATGTGAGGGAGAAATCATTTACTGAAGAGATTTCCTAGGACAACAGGATAGCCATTTGGTGTGAGTATAGGAATGAAAGCTAAATCTCTATATTATTTTTCACACCAAAATTTAAAAAATGAAATACAAAAAAGAACTAGTGTAAATTTACACCTGGTAGTTCTTGGGTGATTTCTTAGCATACAATGACATCTGATCTTGTGACCCAGAAAAATTTAACATTCTAAGAGCTGGATGAATTAGTGATACAAAGTCTGAGGGAAATAGTAACTCACTCTAGCACCGAAATGCAGGTTCTAACCTTTTCTAAGTAATCACTAAACCTGTCTTTACATATTAATATGTGATATTTGGAGAGCAAAACATGTGTCTTTTTAATTAATTGACTGGAAACAGGTTTATAAAAAGGAAATGGAAACACCAACTGGAAATCTTCCTCTCTATTGTTATAATCATTCTTTTATTTAACTCAAATTTTGACACTGAGAGGAATCTTTGTTGCCTCCTCAAAGTTTGCATGTATTTTAACATTTCCCCCCATGGTGCTCAGAGGGAACTAGCTATGTACAGAAGAGCATGTGCCAGGATGCCCAGGGACTTTAGCTCGAGTTCCAGCTGTGCACCTAAGAGCTCTGTCACTTTGACCTCAGTTTCACCATGTACACATCGAAAGAGTTGAACCAGATGATTCCTAAGGTCACCTTTGAGTTTAAATATTCTAGAATTGTAGGGTTTTAAGTACTTTGTTTCCTTTCTTTCATTCCCCTTCCATTAGGGTCTTTGTTAGGGCATCAGTTAGATTTACCAAGAGAATTTAGCAGTAAATATTTTAGTCTATTCACAAGTGGCAACATTCAAATAGCTGAAACTAGCTACACTTTTTAAACACTCCTTGCTGGTTTTTGTTTCTCCCTTACAGAGCATAGGGGTCAGGCCTTGAGTCAGATTTAATGGCTTAAATGCCACCTATAACTCCATAATATATCTGCCCATGCCAGAACTCTCCCTCAGGCCCTGATCATATACACCAAACTGCCTATGTGACATCTCTTCTTGAGAGTCAACAGACACCTCATACTTAACATGTCCAAAACACTCTCCTTTTCTTTTCATCCAAGCTAGCTCTTCCATTGGTCTCTATGTCTTTATAAGCAGCAACTCAATACTTATAGTTGCTCAAGCCAAAATCTTGGAGGCATCGTTGACTTCTTTTTCTGTCATGCCCTCCAACCAATTCATTGGTAAGTCCTACAGCTCCTACCTATAAAATACAGGGTGGAGCAAAAATAGGTTTATAGTTGTGAATACACAAAACACAGAGTTTTTGTATTATTATCTATTAATTATTGTATTATTTCCATGCAAACAACTGTAAGCCTACTTCTGCCCCACCCTGTACATAAGGAATGCCATCACCTACTACCACCAATACTGCTACCACTTTAGTCCAAACCACCATCATCTCTCATCTAGATTATTGCAGTAAGTTTTTTTAGCTTATTTTATTTTTTAATTATATTTTATTGTTTCTGCTATTACAATTGTCCCCATTCGCTCCCCTCCACCCGGCCTCCCAAACTCCCTTAGGTAATTCCCACACCATTGTTCATGTCCGTGAGTCATGCATATATGTTTTTGGCTTCTCTATTTCCTATGCTGTATATTACATCCCCATGGCTATTCTGTAACTACCAATTTGCACTTCTTAATCTCCCCACCTTTTTTACCCATTCCTCTAAACCCTCTCTCATCTGGTAACCATCAAAACATTCTCTATCTATGATCTGTTTCTATTTTGCTTGTTAGTTTACTTTGTTTTTTAGATTCAATTATTGATAGATATGTATTTATATGCCATTTTGTTGTTCATATTTTTTTATTTTCTTAAAGAAGGCCCTTTAACATTTCATATAATACAGGCTTGGTGATGATGAACGCTTTTAGCTTTTTCTTATCTGGGAAGATCTTTATCAGTCCTATGATTCTAAATGATAGCTTTGCTGGGTAAAGTAATCTTGGTTATACATCCTTGCTTTTCATCGCTTTGAATGTTTCTTGCCATTCCCTTTCAACCTTGCAAAGTTCCTTTTGAGAAATCAGCTGACAGTCTTATGGGAGCCCCCTTGTAAGTAACTAACTACTTTTCTCTTGCTGCTTTTAAGATTCTCCATTTGTCCTTAGAATGGATGAAGCTGAGAATCAAATCGGTGATTTGGAATATAAGGAAGCAAAAAACAACCAATCAGAACAGCAAAAAGAAAAGGATCCAAAAAATGAGACTAGTGTAAGGAGCCTCTCAGACAACTTCAAGCAGACCAACATATGCATCATAGGGGTGCCAAAAGGAGAAGGGCGAGAACAAAAATTTGGAAACCTATTTGAAAAAATAATGACACACAACGTCCCTAACTTGGTGAAGGGAATAGACATAAAAGTACAGGAAGCACAAAGAGTCCCAAAAAAGATGAACCAACAGAGGCCCACTCCAAGACACACCATAATTAAAATGCCGAAGGGGAGATCCAAGATAGTGGAGGAGTGCGTGGAAGTTGCACTAACCCCCTTCTAGGACAAATCTGGAATTGCAACTAAATTGTGGAGAAATCATCCAGAACAAACAACTGAACACTAGCAAAAGAGAAGCCTTATAACTATGGACAGACAGAAGAAACAGCTTAAACACTACGTGACCGGTAGGGAGTGTCAAGGAGACACAAGAGGGCTGGCTGGGCCCCCATGGGCAGCAGCTGAAGTGCCGGAGGGTTATCTCAGTGGCTGGAGGGGGATCCCTGAGAAGTGTGGGGTCTAAACCCCAAGCTGGGCTTCCCGAAAAGTACGCTGATAAAATCCAGCTGAGAAAAGCAGCAGGGTTTCTCTCTGCCAGAGACAAATGGCTATAGACACAAAGAGCCATTTAAAGGGCCAACACATAAATTTTCATATGCAGCCACTTACCCTGGGCTCCAGCAAAAGGGTGGACCACTGACTGGACTAGGGACACTTGAGGAGGGACTGGAGATGGTGGCTTTGGAGAGAGAACTGAGAGAGCGGCCGCCAGGATCCTGGTGCTGAGTCATCTCCCATACTGCAGCAGCCATCTCGCTCAGGAAGACCACTCTCCTCTGCATGATATCAGCCTGAGATGAAGCAACAGCCCCGCCCCCAGGAGATACTCTGCCCCACCTGTGGTGCTTAAGCCTGACTGCAGAGTGCAGAGTGACTAGATTAACAACTGAAGGAGTCAGCCACAGATGGTAGATCTCTGGTAGCCTTGAACAGACTGCTTATGGCCAGACTGGGATACCATATGACATCACCAGAGGCAGATCCAGAAAGAAAAAAAAATGGTAAACACTGGATGCTACCAAGATGAAGTCCACTGAGATCTTCTCCAGGGTTTGCAATATTTTCTTTCCTGCATAGTTTTTTTAACATTCATTTCTTGTCCTTCAAGTTTCTGCATATTAAGCCAATAGATTTTATATTACACTTTATTTCAGTTCTCATATTTTGCTCCTCCCTTCTCTTACCCCATTTTACCTTCTTCTTTCCTCTTATTTTCATTTTAAATTTTGTTTTCTTTCTTGCTACAACTTGTTTCCATTCCACATTCTTACTATTTCTCCCCTGTCCAGCCTCTCAAAACTAATGTTCCTGTCAATCATCATTTCACATTCTTTCCCCTGCTCTTAAAATACTGGCATTCTCTCTCCACCTTTAGCAATCTTTGCTCATTTGTTGTGAATAAGGTAGTTGTTGTTGCACTTTTTCAATTTTATCTCTAGATTTTCACTACTCTTATATTTCAAATCTCAAATTTTACAGTTCCCCTCTCCTACTCCATTCTGCCTTCATCCTGCCCATTCCTTTTTTTCATCTCGAATTTTAACTTTTCCCTGTCTTAGTCTGTTTTTTTTTCTTTTCTATTTTTTCTTTCATCCTACCCTTTCTTTTTTTCATCTCAAATTTTAATTTTTCCCTTTCTTAGCCTGGTTCTCATTCCTCACTATTAGTATTCCCTCTCCCTCTATCACCTCAAAATCACTTTCCTTTACTCTAGACATCTCTTAAGCTTTTCTTTCTTTCTTTTTCCCTTCTTGTTCCCATCCCACCTATATTAATCTTAGCTCATTTGTTGGTGATAGTGCTGTGGTGGATCCCTTTCCACAATTTGTTTCCTAATTTTTTATTATTTATTCACTTTTTTCTTTTTCTTTCTCTCTCACTTTATTTTTTAATTTTCTGTTTAAACTTAATACTATACACTTCCCTTCTCTTACTACATGCCGAGTTCTTCATTCCCTTTTTAGTTACAATGTAAATTTTACTCTCCTCTCTCTTCACATTGCTCTGATTCCCTATTCTTATTAGTGCTCTTCCTTCTACCCTCTTAAAATCATTTTTGTTTCAGTTAGTCATCTTATATTTGCATCTCCCTTCTTATAATAGTTTTACTCTCTTTACACCCTTATTAATACTGGTTCATTTGCCTTTGATAGTGGGATTGTGGGTGGGATTTATTTTCTCAGGTGTGGGTTTGTTTCCTGGGCTGCGTTTTTGTTCTGGCAGCAACTGGACAGCAGCATACAACACATGGTTGGTGGAAAGACCCTCAGTCAACCAGCAGGAGGGAAGGACCCACCAAAGGATGATCCTACAACAAATAAAACTCCATTACATCCAGAGAGCCAACATAAATGGCATAAAGGACATCCCAAGAGCATCAAGTTCAGGAGGTCAAGGACACTGCACCACTGAATCATACAGTTCTCTCACCATAGAAGTTCACACCACAAAGTCAGGAAGTCAAAGCAGATCAAGTTGAGAAGTAGAAACAAACAAGAAGAGTCTCCACTAAAATGGGGGGACAAAGAAACAACCCCCAATCCTAAAGGAAGGAGGAATCCCCCAAAAGAGTGTTAAATGAAACAGAGACAAGTAAAGTATCAGATACTGAGTTCAAAACAATGGTTATAAGGAAGCTCAATGAGCTCAGAGAGAATTACAAAGAACTACAAGTAAGTTACAAGGAACTTAGTGATAACTACATCAGCATGAAAAGGGACATAGAAACTAACAATAAGAGCCAAGGGGAAATGAAGAATAAAATTTCTGAATTGAAGAACACAGTAGAAGGAATTAAAAGCAGGCTAGATGAAGCAGAATATCAAATGAGTGATCTGGAGGACAAGGTATAAAAAAATTCCCAGAAAGGGCAAGAAAAAGCAAAAAAGACTCAAAAAGAATGAAGAGGGTTTAAGGGAGCTGCAGGAGAACATGGAACATAGTAATATCTGTATCATAGGGATACCAGGAAGAGGAGAGGAGAAAGGGATAGAAAACCTGTTTGAAAAAGTAACAATGGAAATCTTCCCTTGAGAGCAAGCAGTAAACCCAAAAAAGCATCTATATGTTTCGTCATTCATCAATTTACCAAGCACTTTCTGTGAGCAATAACACAGAATTATCACCTATAAATATACCCTGGAAAAATGTTCAAATATTCTTGTTTACAAACTGAACAATGCAAGAGAGTTTTTGTGGCCTCTCTTTTTCCATTAATGTTCAAAATTTGGAAAAGGACATAGGTAGTCCAATACCATTAGCTTAAGACAAGCCAAAAAAGGGGTTTCTTTCCTCTATAACATGAAATAAAGCCTCACATAGAAAAGTCAATTAAATAAATTGTTTTGGGGCTATAGAATAAAAAATGTCAAACTAGTAACATAAAGCCAAGATATCCTACAGGCATTCCAAAACTTATGAGAAATAGAAAGTCTCCCACCAAATCCCATGGAATGAAAAGCATGCATTTTATAGCTAACGAGAAAACAATCAGGTAACACTGAATTTATGTGAAATACACAGAGACTCACAGATGGTGTAGTCTAGTCCCTCACTTTACAGATGGGGCACTGGGTCCCAGGAAAGTAAAAGCAATGCACCAGCTGCCTCATAGAGAGCAAACAGCAGAATGAGAGCTAGAACTCCGGTGTCCTGATGTCCCTTATGCAGCTGTGTCCACTGCAGCACAGAATTCTCTTAGTCAGGCACCACATACCATGTCAAGGGATTCCACCTTTTAAATGTTTTCCATTGAGTTCCAAAGATGCCTATTTGTAAAACAAAAGTGCCCCTCAAACAAACCCCAAGCCATTATACTTTTCTCTTAACCCTTGAGAAGATGAATTTTCATTCTCTTCCAGGGCCAGGGTTTGAAGGAAGCCATGCTCATAAGATGCCAGTGCTAGTAAAGCACTTTCCTCAGGAGTAAGAAAAAGAAGGGAAAGAATAAAAGAAGAAGAAAAAGGCAAAATCTGCAAGAAATGAATCCAATACCTGTACTTGGATGCAAGATCCAGAACTTGCTTTCCTCCTTTCACAATCTGAGTTTCCTCCCAAGAAATACTCACCAACCTGACACCAACACTCTATTTTATTTTATTTTAATTAAATTTGTTGGGGTGATATTCGCTAAGATCATACAAGTTCCAAGTGTACATTTCTATGATACATCATCTGTATATTGCATTGTGTGCCCACCACCCAAAGTCAGATCATCCTCCATCACCATATATTTGGCCTTATTTTCCCCTTACTATTCCCCCATGCCCCTTCCCTCTGGTAAGCATCATACTGGTGTCTGTGACTATGAGTTTTAGGAAAAAATAAACTCACTTTCCTTTCTTCCATTTACTTTCCACCTGCCATTCAGGAGGCCTAAGTAAATGCATTCCTGTATTGGGACAACAATACCACTTCCCTTCAGCCTCTCTGCTTTCCCAGCTTTGGCTTTACAGGTGCCCAATAAGCGTTGGTACCTGCATGTGGGCCATGTACGTTCAGGCATCTTGAGTGGTCCAAAAATAGTGCACAGCTCCATCTGTCTATAATAGCAATCTGCCAACATTAAAACACAGTGCTGCTATTTTTCACACATACCCACACTTCAGAGCATACACACTCCTCTCCTTTCAAATTACTGTCTTAGATGTCCTTATTGGCCTATCTTTGAAAGACTGGACCATAATGCAGGCTACAAGATATTTAGAGGAAGTGGGTTTCTGTTGGTTTTCTTGAATTCTTCTGGATTCTAAGTCAATCTTAATTAAGTAATCACCAGTCAGGAGGTCTTTACTCACCTCCCAGACTACCATACAATCACAAAGTTTATCTTGTCTCATCACTGTTTCTTCAGTCACTACCCTGCAGATTATCCATGATTACATAGACCCCTATCCACATATTGTCCTACACATGAGAAAATTAGACCCAACTCTCCCCATCTTCAAAAGCTCTTCTCTTCTGCCCTCTGTATCTCATGGTCTATCATTAACAAACTTTCCGGTGGCTTCAAATCCTTCTCTCAAT
>PVJD01010486.1:0-53312 GCA_004026545.1 Mormoops blainvillei | reverse complement strand
CCGAAAATTAGTGCTTCCGCATCATGCCTTCCCCCCAAAGTAGACCCTTTGCTCTGGCCTCTTGAGACCCTCCAATCTTGCCTTGGCTCAGGTTACTTTCCCATGGGGGTGGGGGGAGGCTGGGAAAGCCGATCCTTCCTTGCTCAAATCCTCTCCCCTCTGAAGGCCAAGCAGATGTTACCTGTTCTGATCTCTCTGATTTGTGCTGTTTCTCCCTGCCTCCTCTCCAGCTTCCCCTGCCCAACCTCTCTACTTCCCTGGTGTTATCAGGCTGTTCCAAGTGAGGTGAGCCAGGGACCAGGAGGGCCCTGGAGACATTGTGCCCTCATCAGGTCTCACTCAGTGCAGCGCCAAGCAGTCTCTCATTCATCTTGCCCATCTCGCAAGGAAGTGCGGCTCCTCCTCCTGCATGCCCACACTGCGCCCGCAACAGGACGCCATGGGAACAGCAATGGGGTGGGAGCCAGAGGGCCAGGGTACCCTCTCTCTGTCATTCCTATTCCTGTCATCAGCTCCTTCAGCCTGGGCACACAGGAGGCAGCTTTTAAATATCATCCAGTAGCCCATTTGCAATGATTAATATCCCATTTCCCCTGAAACAATCCTTTGCTAAATTAGCCGGGGCCAGAGGGAATTTGGCAAGGAGTGGAGGATCTCAACTTAACTTGCCGAATGGATTTTAAAAACCTCAAAAACAAAATGCAGATCAATCAACACCCCTTTCCCCCAGCTGAGAACGGAAAGTCCATTTAAACTCAGCAGGTTTGCAGTTAATTATAATTTCGCACCTATGGCAGGAGTTACGAGCTATTTATAATGTGTCTGCCCCGTGAGCGCCTCCACCGGGGCTCCCTAGGGCCCCTTCCCACCAGCCACCTCCTTCCCCTACCACAAAGACCTGTCTTCACGCAGCTGTTGTTTGAGTTCAGCTGTGTAACCTAAAGGAGATTCATGGATTAAAAAAAAAACAACAACTTTTTTTTAAAACAGGGCTTGGGAAAGGAAGGAGACAAAGATTCTTTTAAGTGTTAAGTCAGAAAGAACATGGATTATGGCGAATAAAGCCCACAGGGCACGGGAACCGGGCACTATGATCTAGGGAGCCTAAAAGATGGACGCGCTTAAACGGAAGTCGGCGGGACGGTGCTCAGAAACGTGGTAGAACTTCCTGCCCATCGAAGAAGTCAAGCCCTCGGTGGGCCGCCTGGCCTGCTGATGAGTAGTGTAACCCCTCAGCGCCTCCCTAAGCGGGATTGTCTGCCTGGGGTCTAACCCAGCCTGCGGGTGGCCCCTGCCCCGGGCGGCTCTCTGAGCACCAACATTGGGCTGACAGGAGCTTCCCAAGCTGAATACTAGGTAATGGCTTTTTTTAAAGATTCGTTCCAAACAAAGCAGGGATTCAAGTACACGAGAGACCTGCCGGGACATTGGCTTTGGGGCTGGTGTTCAAGGGTAAACATTGTAATCTGCAACTTGAGAAATTCCTGTGGGAATAGGGTGAAGGAGGCAGAGAGAGGCTGCGGAGCTGTTTTCCTTCTTGACAGTTTTTAAAATGGGAGGGGCCGGGTGAGAGGCAGGCTCATGGGGAAGGTGGCCATGATGGCTCCTGGGGCTGTTCCAGGCTGCCAGGGTGCCATGTGTGGTCCAAGAGGGCAGTTAGCTATGCTGCGGCCAAAGGCTGGCGATGACCTCTTGCCCAAGGCCCTTGGGCCCAGCCACAGCCGTGGGAAGCGAGGATGGGAACGTCGCTGTCTGGATGAGCAGAGGATGCTGGGGGCTGCAAGGACTGATTGGAGGTGAAGTGGAAATGCATCCCCCCCAACACATACACAGTCACACAGGTGCCCACAGTGGAGTATGCACACTGCCCAGGTTCCAGGGGCTTCTCTGGGGACACAAAAGGAGGGGCGGGTGACAGTTGGGCTATTTTCCGCTCTGAGACACAGACTCCTCCTTTCGCAGCTGCTTTGGACTGCAGTCACTGGACCCCTCAGGGGAGAGACTAGGGCGAGGTGTGGCTGGACTCCTGCAGTAGAACTTAACTGGTGGGACAAATGAGTCTGTTCTTTGGGCCTGCGCCTCTGCCCACGCACACCCCACGGGCCAGGGGAACCTTGCCCAGGGTGTCCTGCAAGGAGTTCCCACTCGTCCTTCAAGCCTTTCCTCACACCATTCCCACCCTTCTCCCTGCACTGCATCTCAGTCAAATTAAACCTTAATTCCTACCACCTCGATATAATTTCAGATTAATCTTCAACACACCGTGGTCTTTGGCTTTATGTTTTAGTGTACCCCTCCCACTGGGTTTAAGGCTTCCCAGATGGACCCTAAGGGCTTCCTGTTCACCCAGAAGCTTTTATGAAGTGAGTCATTTGTTGCCTTTTAAGAGAGGAAAATTGAAGCTTCTGTATATTGAATTTTCATAAAGTGGGATCAGCCTACACATCCATTTCACCTAAATGCTTGCTCACTAAATTGCCTCCCTAGAACAGGGGACTAAAAAGCTAGAAAAGTCCAGAAGAGAGAGACCCAGCACCTGGAGGTCAACAGTGTGACCACAGGGCTCCTGGGTGCGGGGGCCATACCCTGGTCCCCAGCAGCCCCGGGGAGGCCTCCCTGACAGCACCTTGTCTGTGTCTGTTTGGAAATAAAACCACGCCTGGGGGAGAAATGAGGAACTTGATAGGACTTAAAAAGCCACAGGAGCCAATGGGGCTGCAGATGGTGCAGGGGCTGGGAGGACGGGATCAGCCGCGGTTTTATGGTGGGGAACATGGCCTCCGGAGGGCCTCGGAGCCGCGTTCACAGGCGCTGTGTCCAACCTCATTAGCTCGCCCAGCGGGACTCTGCTGCCACACCAGCGCTGGCCACTGTGAGGGGGGACAGGAGCCCTGAATGCCGTTAAACTAATGTGGCAGCAAAGGGCTGCAGGGCACCGCTTGGCTCAGAGATGGGGCCCACGCTGGCTTCGGGGACCCGTGTGGAAAGGAATGACACACAACTGCCCCCAGCCCCCCCACCCCGCCATGTCTTCCTGGCCCTGCCCAGGGCCCTCCAGAGACAGACAGCAGGGAGAGAGCAGGAGCTGGTAGGGAGGAGTCCTAGGTCTGGAAATGGAAGCCAGCGGAAAATGGAAGCTCTAGGTAATTCTGAAGGACTTGGGGAGACATAAAAGAGGTTCCTCCATGCTCCAGAAGCTTCCCTGGGTGCCCCTAGAGAGTAGCTTACTGCAGCTACCTCTCCAGGGCCTCCTTCATGGCTAGAGCTCAGGGCCGCTCCCCTTGACCTCTCCTGGGTCTCCCCCAGGCCCTGCAGCCAGAGTGGGAACAACAGGAGCTCGGCACCCCCACCTACATCCCCCCAGGCCCTCCGCCATCAGGGGCCTGCATCCAGCCGCTCCTGTCGGGTGCAGTCTCAGCCGTCCCCTTTGCCTCTCCTTCCTCGGCCTGACAGAGGTCTCTCCAGGAAAATGCACCTGGATGAGCCAGGGAGGGAATTTGAAGGTTCCCATCGCTGAGAGGCCATGACCTCTCCCCCAGCTCAGGCCTCACACATCCCAGCCAAAGGCCCATGTTGGCCGGAGTGTGTCTGTGTGCCTGTGCGGTTTCCGGTTCTGGGTCCTGAGGAGGGTGACAGCCATGGTGCAGCCCCTGGAAGACTGTTTCACTCCTGTGTCACACTTGCCCCCTTCCGATGGGGCAGCCCCTTGGCAGTCCTGAATCCCATCTTTCCCAGGACTCCTTCCTAGACCATCTTGGTTTCTAACTTCTTCAACTCCTAAGCTAGCCATCTGGCTAGGTTTTCTTTTCTATCATTTCATGGTGATGTGGTAAATCCTGGTGGCCCATCTGTACCCCACCCCCAGCCACTGTGTCATCAGGGAGCACATTTATTTTCCACCTTACCAGGTGTGTGTGTGAAGTTGGGTGTGTGTCTGGGGGTGCCTTTGTCAGTGTGGGCATCGGCATGTCGATGAGGGCGATGGTGGTATGAAAGGTGTGTGATTGCAAACACGGCAGAGACAAGGCCCTCCTTAGCTAACCTTCCCAAGTTGTAGCTGGTTGCTGGAAGGGGAAGGGGTGGCTCTCTAGGGGTTGGGGGAGGCAGCATGCTTCTGCTGCAGTGGGTCTGGCAGTGGTGGGCGTGGGGTGAGGTGGGATCAGGCCGGTGCCTGCTGCCCCTGGCCCTGGCCTCTGTCACTCCATCCCTCCTCAAGGTCCCCTACTTGCTTGCTGACCTTTTTGGGCCCTTTGAGGCTGGTGGCCACACTGCGCAGCCCCAGCCTTTCCCAGTTCAGCCCAGGGGGACCCCAAATGCTCAGTCTGACTCCCTGAAAGGAGTCCATACGACTTGGCTGCAGGAGTCTTGCTTGGTCGGGGGCTTGTCCTGAGACCAGGGAGGGTGGTAAGGGGGGTCGGGCCTGCAGGACAGCACCTGTGGGCACCCACCCAGGACAGAACAGAGAGGCCGAAGGGCCCCTGCTGCCATGGAGGCTCAGTTCAAATGCTGACCGCAAACCAGTTCTTGGGGCTGATACATCTGCCTTCAGAGGCAAAGGACACCACAGTGCATGCCCTAGGGCATGTCCTCACCTCTGAGACAGCGGGGGCAGGGCATACCCTCCATCCTCTACCTTCCCCCCTTTCTGTCCCCAGCCTGCCTCACTCCTCTGGTTAATAAACTGGCTTGCTTATTTGGGGGTGAATCTGAGTTTACATACAACTTGCTCCCGCAAGCTCTGTGAAATTAGCTGGGTCCTCCTTGCAGGGGGATGGCTCCTGGGGAGCCTCTTTCCCTTTTGGCTTTCTTTCCCTGCCGAGCTGGAGCCCTGGCTCTTCATGGTGGTTGCAGGGTCTGTCTCCTCTCTTCCTGCCCAAGGACATTACAGCTGGGATATTCTCTCTCTGCCTTGTCCCCCCCAACAGGCTCAGTGGCTCCTACTTCCAATGGAGACATGCCCAACACCTTGTCCTTGTGTAGACGGCCCAATTTTCACTAGCCCTCACTGTCTCCAGGCAAGTCTACCTTTTGGTCCAATTCACACCCCCTCCAGGAAGCCCTCCTTGCCTGCTCCAGGCCAAAATGAGGTCTCTCTTCTCTGATCTCCTTGTCCAGCCTGATTTGCCTCCCTCACCTGGAACATTGCTCCTCTCCCCTCTGTTGCCTTTAAAATAGGCCTAGAGGCATGACAAATGCCTGTGGTGTCTTCCCACTGCCCCCTGAGTCAAATCGACTATCCCAGAAATGACAGAAATGCAATACCCTGACAGGGAAGCGTTTGAATCCTGGCTCTGCCATCTTCTAGCTGTGTGACTTAGAACAAGTGAGGCAGCCTCTCTGTGCCTTGGTTTGCACCTTTAAATCGGGCCAGAAACTTCCACTTCCCAAAGTTGTTATAGGGACTGAACATATTTGTTTAAACCCCTAGCCCTCAGTGTGTACTCTGTAAAAAGCACTTTACTGGATAGTGACTCTTCCTATCACTGGATGAGGAATGGAGGCTCAGAGGGGACACCAGGTAAAGACAGGACTAGAAGCCTGGACCAGGACGAAAACTGCCATCCTGCACTCTTTCTGGGGAGCCCCAGCCAAGCATCCAGCCAGCCCCTCTCTCTTACAGTCAACTCATTGTAGATCCCTTATCTTCATTCCAACCTATCTGGTGGTGAGGTTGGAGCCAAGCCCACCCCAGAGAAGAAAGAGCTGAGCCCCCACCCCAACCATTCCTGCTAGGACGGCAGCCTGTCAGCATCAGCTTGCGATTCATGAGATACTGCAGCCCTGAGTCAAAATGCTGCCCCTAACACACACAGAGCTCCTGCCAGCACACCCCCGTGCCCGTCTGTCCTGGACTCCTCCTCTGTGTCTGTAGGTTGATGTGACCATGGGGTGCTTCTAGAAGCATGAGATTTGGAACAAGAAGCTGGAACCCTGATGTGACATCAGGGGGCTGTGGCCTCCCTCTCTTGTGGGTGAGGCTGGGAGTCACCTTCCTCCTGCCGCCAGCCCCAGGTCTCAACATGCACCCCAAATCCTAAGCAGAAAACACATCTCTTCATGCCGCTCCTGAGCATTTGGGTCCGTGTCCCTGGAGTGCAGCTGGCGGTCCTAAGGACACATGTGTCCCATGTCCTCAGGGCCTCTGGGACACTGTGTAACCTCTGAAACAGTTTCTGGAGCTGAGATGAGGAGAGCCGGCGTGGGGCAAACCCACCCTCTCCCTCTGGGCCACTTCCTTTTCCCACCTCCTCCTTTCTCCTCCCAGCTGTGCCTCCAGCTCCCTCCCGGCGTTCCCCCAACCCCCTTTCTTCCAGGCCTCTCTCCTCCCTCCTCCTTCCCCCTTTCCCTTCAAATTTCCCATAGCATTCCTCTTCCTCCTCCCACTCCCATCCCTGCCTTCCGTACCCTTCTCCTGTTCCCATTTCTGTCCTTTTTTAATGCTCACCTCTTCCCCATCCTCTCCACCCAGATGAAGTATTTAATGGATATTAAATTATTTTAAACTGACTTTCACTTTTTTAAAAACTAGCTTGGTGATAGTGCTGACTCAGGATCATTGCACTGTTTAATATTGAATATGCAATTAATAGATAGATGTTTAGGTTTCGCTCTGCTTTCCCCCTTTCTACCGCAGGAAGAATGAAAGAGCTGATTAATCGGGTTTGGGGCAAGTGTCAGTGGCAGGAGATGTATGGGAGAAAGGAGATGAGGTTAGCAACTTGGAGTCAGAGAGCTATTGCCTCGGAGGCAAGGGAAGGGAGAACGGGCTTGAGTTAGAGCTCCGCGTGGCCTCGGTGGGCAGTGGGGTTCCTGCCGCCCTGCTCCTGGTCTGGAGAAAGCTGGCTGGATTTTGAGCTGTCTGCTCTGCACACAGGAGGGTGCTGGGGGAAAGGGCTCCCTGCTTCCCCTCAGGGCCTCCCTCCTGGGGCTGACTTCGTCACCAGGTGTGGAATCTCCCCTCCTTCAAGGCCACGTCCTTCCAGGCCTCTGGCTGCCCCTGCCTGAGGAGGCCCCTCTCTGGGACAGCAGGTGGCACTTACTCTACCTGCCAGGAATGGGGCTCTTTGCTGCATCCTGATCCTACTACATGAACAGGGCGTTGCAGGGGAATCATTGCATGACAGGGTGACATGGGCCGAGGCCCTCCTGGGCCTCCCTTCTGGAGATGCTCCCCAGAAGAAGGCCCTGGCTCTGCCGTGTGCCACTGAGGAGAAGCACTGCATGAGGCCCTGGCAGGACAGTGCCCCCCTCACCAACAGGGCTAGGGTGCCTGGCACTGGGTGTTTGAGGAGCTCCGTGTGTGGACAAAACCAAAGTAACTCGACACCCGGGAAAGGGGTAGGAGCAGCAGCGTGAACCAAGTGGGTTCTGCTGACTTAGGCCCTTCATGCCCGAACCATCTTGACCCCCGAACTGACCCATCTCCTGACCCAGGATGGGCAGCTCTCAGTGGGCCCTAGGGAGGTGTGTCTGTGCCCTGGGACATGAGGCTCCTTTGGGAGCAAGAACAAGACACTAGCTGGGCTCTGGTGGGTGGGCTTCGAGTCCTGGTTGAGCCCCTGTGTGCCTGGGCGTAGGGACAGCCTCCCCTCAGAGAATGGGGGCCTGGTATTTCGTGTGAGGCCCTGCGCTCCTGCTCCACCCCCTTTCAGATGTCTCCCCCTGAACTGAGCCCCAGGATCTTGACCTCAGCATTCCAACACCCCGTGGGAAGCCTGCCTCAGACTTGCTCGCTTTGGCCTGAACCCTCCCAGTTCCCACCTCCAACGCCTACCTCCCAACCCAGCACCTTTCAACGGGTCAAGTCTCCTTACAGTGGGGTTTTCCTTGGCGACACAGAAGTGGGAGGAGCACCTTTTTGGTGTCCTAAAGGTAGCAGGAGAGTGCCCCAGGACATGCTAGTGGTTACTCACTCGCAGAAAGGACTGAACCCCGCCGTCCAGCAGACTCCAGTCACCCTCTCTACCCTTCACTGGCCCCCTCCCAACTAGTCACCCAGAGCTCCAAAACCCTGTCCCAGCTCTGAGGGCGGGGGCTGGGGGGGCAGGAGGAGGCTGCAGGAGTCGCTGCATTGCTGCACTGGGGAGAGGAAGGCAGGGAGAGGGAGGAGGGGGCAGAGACAAGTGGGCCCTCACGTGAAGGGGGCTGGCGCAGGCAGCTACTACCTCCTCGGCTCTCGCTGTCCGCAGGCTTCACCTGGATCGGCCGGTTCATCTGCAACAGAGCACAGGGGGCAGCGTTAGAGCAGGCATCGGGCTGGGAGGCAGACGCACCCACAACCAAAGGTGCACAGGCACATAGGCACACAGGCCACACTGACTGATACATGTAAGCAGACACCCACGCACCTGAATGTCTTCTTTAAACCCCACCTGTTTCCCTTCACCTATGCACTAGGTCCCCAGGGCACTAGTTTTGCAGAAGGGTTTCTCTAGATTGGAGACCGTGTGGTGTCCCTGTCCCAACTTTGCGCAGCTCTTGCTAACCTGTGATACCAGAATCTGAGGTGGCCCCACAGCACCCCTCTGGTCAGCCCTGGCTCACCACACAGCTTTGCCAAAAGGAGCTGGCCTCTTGCGGAAGATGGTTCCCTGCCCAAGCTTGGGCATGGCAGCAAGTTTTACCAAACCCCATGCCATCTCAGAGATGCGGGCTCTGGGTCCTGGGTGCCTGAGCTTCCGGTTGATGCGGAGCTCGGAGCTGGGGCTCCTGACTGCAGCCAGGGCTGCCCCCCTGGAGATGTGTGTGGAGTTGGCACAGTTACTTGACTCACGTGGTGTCTGGGTGGACACCAGGGCACCGCCTGACTCCCCAGGGCTCCAGGCCACCTGCCTCTCTCCTGGATCCGTCTCCAGGATCTGCCTCCATGCCCCGTTCAGGCCACTAGGGGTCTCTGAACTCCAGGTATCCCAGCCTCGCAGCCTGTCTTTAATCCTTCCTGATGCAGGAGGTATGGGGTGGGCTCTCCAGCCCGGAAGTCCCAAAATGTTTCAAGCAATAAAAGCAGTAGGGATCACACAAATGGAATTGCATTCTATGTATCTGCCAGTGCTTTTGCCAGCCATGCACCCCCCTTATCCCTTATCACATTGGAACATCTGTCTCAACAAAAGGCAGGCAGGGCGGATACTAACACCTCCATTTTATAGATGAGGAAGTAGAGGCAGGGCCACCAGGGGCAGGGCAAGCTTGGAAGCCTGGGTTGCCAGGGCTACTTTGGAGCTTCTGTCCGGCCCTGGGCGACTTTTTGTTGCCAATTCTCCTCGTGTCCAAAGGCTGGGCTAGCCAGTCACAAGCTTCCTCGGGCCTTCTGGTCTCTGATTCGAAGTGAGTTTGGGCTGCGTCACGACAACTGGGTGGGGGAGTGCGGGTGCTGGTGAGTCAGCAAGGTGACAACAAGGAAGGGCAGACTCACCGCCGGGAAGGACAGAGGCAGAAGGCAGGGCACAGAACAGAGGAAAAGGAGCCAGGTGGCCAGGGGGACAAGACAGGACACTGCGGGCCGGTCCACTGAGAGGGGTCAGGATGCCACTGTTCACCCATTGTCCCCATTTGGCATGCCTTATGGAGTTGAGGGGAAGAGAGGTGCTCTGTATATAAGCTCTGCCAGCAGAGGAAATTATCGCATTAGGGAGAGCCCCCATCACAGAGAGAAGGAAGAGGGACATGTTGAAGTTCCCGACTTCACTTAGGGTGCCCCTGGCTCCCCCATAAACCACTCTGTTCCAGTTTCTGAGTGAAGGGTCCAAGAGGCTCAGCAGGCATCTGACTTTGGAGAAGGGTTCCAGGAGGGTGCCAGGGTGCTCTTGGTCTCCTGTCCAGTGCTTCTAGGGACTCAGCACCCAAGCTTTCCTAGACAGTCCCTCCCTCCCAGATCACCCGTTTTTCCACATCTCCCCCAGACCTGCCACATTCTCCTACAAGAAAGCTGACCTGGACCCAGGTCTGGCCATCGTCTTCTCTTGGGCATATTTCTGCAGCTCTCTTGCGTATATAATTATTATACCTCTCCGAGGTAGGGAGTGTTCTCTCTCTGGCGCCAGTGACGAGCCAGAGCTACGAGAAGTGGCAGGTTGGGGATTCAGCCGGGATGGGTAGGAACGGTGCTAACAATGCAATGGTGGCTCGGCCTGCCCATATTTTGTCTCATTGGACCCCAGTTACTCTGGGGGGAAGTCAGTGAGGACAATGTCCATCTAGCAAGGGGAGTTTGGCGCCAGGTTCCTTGGGCCATCAAATTGAACGTAACCTCTTCAGCCAGACCCCTCACCTCTGGCCCCAACCACCCCTGGTCTCACTCCATTCGCTACATCCCAGCACCTTCCTCCCCCATGTCCACTCCATTGATTTGCAAGCTCCTTTCCCACACCCCCACTAGCCTCCTCCTTTTGACCATGCACCTTCCTTGTACCCCAGGGGAAAGGTTCCTGCGCAAATTTTCTCTCTTCCATATAGAAGGTACAGTCAAATCTGGGAACTGAGTTACAAGGGGAGGAACTCAGGACCCTCAGTGGGCATGCAACACTGCTACACCTACAGGAGGAACACGAACAGCTGCTGCACACATTACATTGTTGGATTATCATAAGTGCCCCCAAGAGCTTGCAACTAGATTGTCCTTAACTTTAAGCAAGGAAATGGAGTTTGAGTGAGGTTAAGAAATGAGCCCACAGTCACACAGGTGGTCAATGGTGCTATCAAGATGAACCAGAACTCTTGACACCTGACTCATGTCCAGGAGATGCTGGGAACCAGGCATGGTGGGGTGGGGATGGTCCAGGAGAGTCAGAGAAGAAGAGGGGAAAGCAGGCGCCCAGGTGGGGGATTCAGGCTTCCCCAGCAAGAGCGGAGGAATGTATAGCTGAGGAAGGGCAGGTAGAGGTGTGTGAACGAGGGCCATCTGGGCTCTGCCGCTGCGCAGATGAAGGAGGGAGGGAGGCCATGCAGGAGACTCCGCCCCCGGGGCCTAGGCATGCCCAGGCCGACCCTCATGCTTAAGGGCAGTGTCTGGAGCAAGGGCAGGGACTGTCTGGAGGACTCCTCCCTTGGCATCTTGTTTCTCTGTTCCACGGCCAGTCTTCCCTATGTGGGTCCGGGAGCAATTGGTGAGTTCTGCGGATCCAGAAGGGCTGGGGGAGAGCTGTTTCTGATATGATGGGGCCCATTTTCCACGGTACATTAAACAAGGCCAGTAGAGCCTGCCTGTGCATGGAGCCTTCCACGCCGGTGAGCAGCCAGCCACTGTCCCATTGTCCCTGGGACCTGAGTGTTTGTGAATGCTCTGCACCAGGTTTCCAAACTTAGGCCCAATGTGTCCCCGGCCCCCCACCCCTGGGCATGCCGCCTGACCTGGCCAGTCCAGGTCAATGCTCCCAGACCTCCTCCACGACTTGGGGCTTGCACACAGGGCCTGCTGCTTCTCTCCACTTTGACTGTGGGCTCCTGGGTCTCATCCAGCCTCCCACCTGCCCTCGGCCGTGGGCTGGGCACCCATGAGGTGATCCAAACAGACCACTGGAGCAGAACTGAATTGTTTCCCACGGACCTGTGACTCCTGCATCATGTTTCATGTCCCACTATGATCTAGGGGTGGTCAGCATCTGGGCAGCCTTTTCGGGGCTATCAGAGAGGTGCCAGGGAGATGGGGAGATAAAATAATGATCTGTGCTTTCTTAATTCTCAGCAGAAATAAAGTGTCAGGCTCAGGTGGGAAGATTTCTCAGCCAGGGCAGGCTCTGGACAGATGCTCTGGGCCGTAAGGGAGGTCTTCCTCCCTTGGTCAGGGGCTCCCTTCCCTGTTCCAGACTCTGGCCACACCCAGCCTCGCCGAGGCTGGGTGTCCCCTTGAGAAGGTGTGCACAGAGGGAGCCTGTCCTGGGAAGACGATGCCAAGTCTGCCTGCAGAGATGACCAGTGAGGATGGGGACATCAGCAGAGGGGAGAGAGGCTCATGGGGAGAAGGTGGGAGGGGCACCTGCCATGTCTTTGTCCTCTTAACTTTGTACCCTAGGACCATGGCCTTGGCCTCAGGACCTCTAGACCAGTGGCCCCCAGCCTTTTTGGCACCAGGGACTGGTTTCCTGGAAGACAATTTTTCCACGGACCAGGGTGGGGAGGTTGGTTTGGGCGTGATTCAAGTGCACTACAGTCAAGCTCGCCTCCTGCCGTGCGGCCTGGTTCCTAGCAGGCCTAGGCCTGAGCCGGTCTGCGTTCTAGAGGTTGGGACCCCTGCTCTACCCGCACAGGTCCCAGGGCACCCCTTTCAGGTGAGCACCGCACTTTGAGCCCACTCCACAGTGACTTTCCCTTCCCCCACTTCTTGCTCTTCTGTCCAACTTCCCCCTCAGCCACTGTAATATCCTTCTAGAAGGGCCCGGGGCTGGCGGCTGGTGGGGGCCTGGGCTGCGGTACAGGCACAGCTGATTCTTTTTCTGAGGTGTCATCAGCGTCTCCATGTTTCCCAGTGGCTTTCAGCCTCGGTCATGCCTCCAGGTGCCTGAGTGGGGTTTGGTGACTCAAGATGACCTTCCCTGGGTCAGGCCTCTGGGGACAGATCACTAACTCTTGTCCACTGTGTTTCTGCTTCCAGGGGGGAGCGAGTGGTCCTGGGCCAGGATTTGGGACCCCTCGCTTCGCTCCCAACCACAGCAGAGGGCGGGTGGCTCCTGCCCTCCCAGGCCCCCTCTGCTCGGGTTCTGCTACCCCTCCCCCTCCCCGTCCCTGCCACTTTTTGCATCAACACATATCCATGCATTAAACAAGACATTCCATTAATTTCTTCATCATCATAACTTAAGCTGGGACATACCCTTTAAATATTCATTCAGCTATGAAAACTGGGCATTAAAATTTTAATAATGTCAAGCTCATTTGAACCAGGCTCCTTGGGGACGATTACGATACAATTAGAATAAATACGATGATTGAGCTGGTCCAGTGGCTTCACCTGGCCATGCAGCATGGCTCCCCGTGGAAGACGAGCCCTGTGGCCAGCGGGCAGACTGACTGACAGACAGGCCAGCCTGGCTCTTAGCTTGGATTCCCCTCTGCCTCCCACACCCCATCCCTTCTGTCTGTTCCCAGCCAGCTGCGCCTACCTCCCACAGGTGTCTGCAGGTCTCTGCCACCCCTGTGAGCCAAGGTGTGGGAGGATCCCTCCCCCACCTGGGAAGATGGTCCCGATTAACAGGCAGTTCTGGTTATTCCTTTCCTTGTCCTCCTGATACCACCTGGGCTGTGCTCCTGGGTTTGTTCCTCTGTGAGAGCCATTTCCCTGTGTCTCACCTCTCCCCTATTCTGTCTGTGTGGCTCCCCAATGCTGGAACGAGCACCCCACCAGGACATGGTCAGCCAGCAGAGGGGGCTCACTGGCCCCTGAGAGCCCAGGTGCATTCTGTCACCAGATCAGGAAGGGACTGTCTCCACCTGGCTCATCTTCTGCTGCTACCACCTTTCTGAGGGCTGGGCATGGAGCAGGAAGGGGAATGAGCCCTGCTCTGCCCCTCTGCCTGACACCAGCCTACGCCAGTGTGGTGAGAACTCCAGGGACATCCGCTCATGAACTTGCCCCTGCTTCACTTGGGACAGCCCTCGCTGCCTGTAGGATCACTTGGGGCCCTCCTCCACCTGTCTTCTCAGGCACTTGAACCCTTGGCTTCATACTTGGCCCCTGTGTGGCCAACCCAGAGCCGTCTCAGAAGTAAAAGGACGTGGAAAGTTCCCCGTTACTCCTCACTGGCCATCTAAACCCTGTTCTTCCTCTATGAGACTCTCCTGGTTATCTCTCAGCCATGGTCATATTTGGCCCTGAAGTACCCTCCCTCTCTCTCTCTGTCTCTCTCTGTATCTCTCTCTCTCTCTCATGTGTATGTGTGTGCACACAAACACACGTACATGCTTATACAGTACTTGCACGACATCACAGACATCTTATAAAAAATCATATAGGTTGGGGATTAAAGGAGATGAAGGAAGCTCGTGCAGGGCCCGCTGCGTTGTAGGCCCTCGGCGAGCCACAGCCTCCGCATCGCTGTCCAATCTGTGTCCCAGAAATGCCTCGGGGAGATCTGGACCGGGGGAGGGGAGGTGTTGGGGGAAAGCCAGAGTGCTCTCCAGCCAGCAGCTGAGCTCCAGATGTAATTCCAGAGTGGGTATCCAAACCTCAAAGCCAAGGATCCTTTCTGGCTCCTTTTGGGATGTGTAAGTGCCTGGTGATACCTAGCTCCCTCCTCCCCAGAAGGACTTGCATGTTCCCAAGTCACGAAGTTGTGTGGCGAGGCAGATTTTTCTCCGGTCCAAACCGGCAGCCTTCAGTGGAGGCAGCTCTCGCCGCTGTGCCTGCCCACCCACGCCTGCATGTGCTTGCGAGGAGCCTGCCTTCTAGTCCTCATCATTCCCGCTGCTGGTTTTCATCGCCCCCAACCCAAGAGAACTCCCGTTTTATGTTGTCTGCGCCCCACCCCAGCACGTATGATGGTCATGGAAATGTGAAGCAGCAGACCCCGTGTGTTGTGGCTCACTGTCTGAGCCCCAATCCCAGCAGCATCACTGCTCTGGGAAGAGAGACATAATTTGCAAGGCTCTTTGTCGAAAAAGCAAGGAAAAAAGCATCGTTAAATCACTAAGATATAAAGCTTTTCCTTTCTTTCACAATCTCTCTCTTGACTTGTCATGGTATTTTTATTTGCTGTTTGATGTCGTTTAAAGTAAAGAAAAATATAAATTTCAAATTATTAGCATGGATTCTACCATTCGTCTTTATTTTGTGTGATGCCAGTTTTAAATGCAAATATCAGAACATTTAAGTCCTATGCAGAATCATCAAAATTATACAATTTGTTTTTCGTGGCATGTACCTGGAGGGTGCCTTGAGCTGGTCAGTGGAGACAAAGGCTTGCCAGACTCAGGGAGGTTAAGGAGGAAGAGAGGATCCCCTCTGGCATGGAGACCCCCCACAGGTACACAGAGCCCCACTCTGCAACATGGCGGGGGGCAGGTTGGGCCTGAGGACTGTTGGGTTCCCCCTTTCACTGTCCATAGACTGACATGTTGCATCTCAGCTGAGGGCAAAGCCAGACATCACCTCCGCCCCTGACATCCCCACACTGAACAGGTAATTCTTAGTATTGTAAATGCTGTGCCAGGAACACTCTCCAGTACTGGGGCAAGAGGATGACCCCTCTAAGACATGACCTTTGTTAGCCAGCCAAGCACACCACAGTGCTGCAGACTATACCACATGTGAGCAGACCCGGCCTGCCCCAAACCTGCACTTGTGCCATTGCTGGCTGCCTCGTGGGCAGAGTGATTGTGTGTGGGACCCGGGTTATGCCTGGATCAGGCAAGCAGTGAGAGGCAGAACTGCGCATGAGCAGGGGTCCCAGGGCCCCTACATGTTCTCCTTTGTCCTACGACTTCACCTACAAAACACAAGTTCAAAGACAAAATTTTACAAATTTCAAGATGGTGACTACAAGAGTGCTAACCCCCAAGCATGAGATGCCTCTGGCGTGGGGCCCTGTGTGATGCACAGGCTGCATGTCCATGAGGCAGCCCTGAAGACGATGTCTTCTTGGGCCCCCATCACCCTGGACATTTCTCTCCACCCACCAACTCCAGGCATCAAGGGTTTTCAGCATTGCTCAGGACTGTGTACACGCTCCTACTACACAAAGATTGTCACTCCAAGCTTATCTTTTAAAGATGTACTTTGGACAACTTTGGGAAAATAGACTGAGAGTTTCCTGCCTGTAGTGTAAAGGCTGGTGGTGAGGATGCAACCATCCAACCTGCACTGAGAAGAGAACTCACAACGGAGACCCCAGGAGGGGTTGCTCTCCAGCAGCTCTGCCCTCTGCCAGGACTTTGCACTTAGCAAATTGCAATGAACAAATTAATTAATAAATTATTTGTTCAAAGTCCCAGGGGAGCTGATTCTGAATCTGTGCCCTGTTGGAGTCCCAGTGCTGCGCATAGTAGGCTCTCTGTAACCTTGGAAGGAGTGAATGAACCCTTGCCCCAGTCCCCTAGTGAGAAGGGATTTTGGGGGAATGGCAGAAGCAGTGCCCATTAATTGTAGCTTGTTGTAAATATATTGATGTTTTAATTACCTCCTTAATAAACCGCATATGGTTCATTCCATAGAGAAGGGTTAGAAATTCAAGGAAGCCAGCCTGTTGCCATCATAAAGTTCTGACTCAAGGACATGTCCAGTGGTAAGTGCAGAGTGATACCTGCCTTCGCTGGAGCCCCCTGACCATGCTCCGCCCTGGCTGGGACAGCTGGCGGCACCCCTCCCAGGGCGTGAGGGGCAGATCGCAAGGCTGCCTGTGGGTGCAGCGGCCTTGGCTCCCTTTCCTGCCCGGCAACCTCTCGAGCTTCCTCAGCTCTCAACTTTTCCCTGGGCCTTGCCGTCTAAATTAGGTGTCTCATCAACTTCCCCATTCTTTCCTTCACGGCGTTGTCACAGCCTGGGACAATAGGGACCATTATGGTCCCAAATTTGTGGGTTTGTTTGTTCAATGCTTGACTCCTTTTTATGAGGAAAGGCCCACACCCATTTTGTTCCTGGGGCACACTTAGACCTGATGCGGCACCCAGCACACAGTAGGTGTTCAGTAAATGTTCACTGACCAAATGGATGCCTGAATCTTCTACTGTGCCCCATCCCGACTTTGTTCCCTCCTGCCTCAGTCATTTGCCTGTGGTTGAAATGCCCAGAGGCCAGAAGCAGTCGGTCAGACAGCCCTGTTTCCGGCCAAAGGAGAAAAACTCTTTAATCCTCCCTCCTCTAGCAAAGTGGCGTTGTTGTACCTTTGGATTAGGAAAGGTTTATTGAAGCAGTGATGGTTAAGAGAGACAGCCTGTGAGCACAGACCAGACAGAAGAACCCAAGGTTCTTGTTAAAATATGCAAGCCCACAGCCCTTTGAAATGCAAACCCTCCAGATAAGATTTTTAAATAAATCTGGTTCTGCTCCCACTGCCCTCACTGAGAAAGCCGTCTGATGCTCGTTGGGTTGGACGCGTGCCAGCATGTAGGCCCTGTCCGCTCCTCACCCCTCTCCTCATTCAGACCGTCCAGCTGCCCCTGGGTGGGGCTGGCTGCCAGCCAAGGCACTCCGTCGGCCCCTTGGCAAATACTTGAGGTCACCTTTGAGTCACCCACAGCACCGTCTCACCCCTTCCCCGGCTGGCTGCAACGCCCTTTCCCTTCCCCTTCTTACCTTCATCTTCACTTCCTCTCACATCTGTCTAAAGAGGAGAGTCCTAGCCTTTGGATCTTCCTCCAGCAAGTCTGCTGTGATTGGGTCCTCCCAGTCACGTAAGTCACTCTGAGAGTCATGGCCCCTGCACTCATGTTGGTCTACGGCTGTCAAGGTGGCCCTCGGGGGATGAAGGGAAGGGGGCTGAGGGACAGCACAGGCACCAGGCTGTCTAACTGACGTGGCTGTGGCCCAGGCCAGGACCCGCTGGCTCTGAGTCAGGACACGGGAGTGTGGCCTGCACGGGCTTCAGCTGTGCGTCTGGATGGGGGATGGGGAAGTATGGGACCATGGCAAGCGACAGTTATCAAGTCCTTCCCAGGCTCCAGACTTGGTGCTGACCACGTGATGTGGCTTTACATCCCTTTGGTCTCTCGGAAGCCAAAGTAGCCAGGTGAGCAAACTCACGCGTGGGTAGGATGTGGCTGGGGGGAGGGTGCCTTCAGGGGCAGGAGGCCTGGGTGAGTTCAGGGAAGGGCCCGCAGGGTGCCAAAGAGTGTGAGGACTCTCAGAGTGTGACTGAGCAGGCAGGGCAGCTGCAGGCAGGGTGCCCCGTGTGACCTCGGGAGGGTCTGAGCTTGTGCTGTGCATGCACCCTGGCCTCCCCAGTCAGTTTTTGGCAGGAACAACATTCCGCTGGAGCCACATCCAGAAAGAGCGAGAGTTCAGTGCCAGGCACAGGGACGCTGGGTCAGAGGTGCCTGAGAAATGCTAGGTGAACGTTTAAATCAGAAACATCTAGCATTATCTTGGTTCCTGGTCCCCTCCTCATCTGTGGGAACACAGAAGTACAAGGCTTCTGCATAGGATGTGCTCAGTGGGTCGAAGGTAAATGTCCCCGGTTTGGCTTTAATTTTTGATTCTAGACTGACCCCTGGCCCCCGCCCAAGCCTGGCCTTGTGTGCCTTCCACTCGGAAGGGGGTTTGGAGGACAGGGTGGTCAAATCCCAGCATACTAAATGGTGGAGGCTGAGAGGACACCCTCTCGAGGTGCATGCAATCTGAGCTGACTGTCACCCCAGGCACAGTGGGGTGTTGAGTTCTGTGTGTGTGGTGAGGAGGAGGCAGGTGGGTCACGGAGACTCATCCTGGCAGCCCGCCAGCCTCTGGTCTAACCCCCACACACAGGCAGGCCCCTGGCAGTTGCTATGCAACAGGCTGCTCTGCTCTGCAGTGTCCAGCAACAGTGAAGGCACCGACGGAGCCTATTGGTGGGGCTGTCTGGGCGGCCCCTCCCCTTCTCCTGCCTTTCTCCCTCTTATTCCTCTCCAGTCTCCACCCTGTCCTTGCTTTCTGCAATCCAAGTTTACAAAATAGGTTCTCCCTCACCCACAGGGCAGGGGTAGGTCGGCATATGCAAAAGAGGTGCCCCTCAACCCCAGGGGGCACAGTCAAAGGTCTCTTCTGCTGAATTCCAGGACGGAGGGACTCCTGTTCAGCTTTTTGGTTTCCCTCCCCTCCGCCACCCCACCTTCCACCCCATTGCAATGGGGCTGGGATTGGGGGCCATCTGCACGGTAGATGCTTCTCGGGGCTGTGGCAGGTGAGGTCGATGGGATGACACAGTCAGAAGTCAGTTCAGCTCACATACCTCTACCTCCCAGGCAGGGCTCCCTTGGGTCCATATGGCCAAGGGCAGCCTGTTTCTTTGACTTCTTGGTCCATATCTGTCTTGCTCCCTCCCACCAACACACCGGGGATGCCCTGGCCAGGGTGGGAGGACCCTTGTGGTCCTAATTAAGATCCACTTCCGTGGAAACCAAGCTTTTCAGCTGGTACAGCCAGTCTGGGTTGCTAACCCTCTTCTGAGTGGTGGGTGTGCGATTTTTTTTTTTTTTTAAACAGCAGTGGATAGATCGTTCTGGGTGAAACAAGCCCTGATTTAGTTGGGAGGCCTGAATTTCAGTCCTAGCTCTGCCATACACTGGCTTATATGAGATGGGGCAGTTCCTCGACCTCTTAGAGTCACATCTTCCTGGGATGTGGAGAGAATTGAATGTGATAGCTCAGGTAACACCCTTAGCACAGTGCCGAGCCCCTGGTAAGTAAGTGTTCAATAAATGAGTGACAGCTGTACTCTCCTCCTCTCCCCCCACTTCCTCTCCCCTCCTCCCCTTCTCCCCCTCTCTCAGTGTTTCCATCAATTTTGAGAAAACACTTAAGATCTGACTTTTTTTCTCCCCACCCCTATCACTCAGACTCTCTTTTGGACCCCACTGAACCAAAAGGGCTAGGCAGCCTCTGGGGAAGAGCTGAGACCTGGAGGTGGGGGTTGGGGGTGGCCATACTCTACTGGGGTAAGTACACCCTGAGATTGGGGACTTGTGGCTCCCCCCTCTCCCCTAAGCCTCTCCTTTATCAGCCCCAGTTTTGTCCACTCTACCTGGTCTACCAGTACTGGACGGGCCTATTGCTTTGATGGGACACAAAGTTCATCCATTCATTCATTCATCCATTCATCCATCCAGTGCTTACTGAACACTTCCCTGAGCCAGGCCCTGTTCTCTGGCACAGGGATGGCACAGCAAACATGAACGACTGGCCCTTCGTTCTGGGAGCTCCCCGCCCAGTCTGCAGAAGAGCTTGCTGATGTGGTGTTCAAACCTACGCTTCATGGGCCCAAGTTGGGCACCGAGTCTTCTGCCCTTGGTGCAGCAGAGTACCTGATTCCCCAAAGTGCAGCCACATAGCCCTGTACTTGTTGGGGACCAGCCACCCACTGCCATGGAAGTCCCTTCCTTAGCTCTGGAGGGTGGCTCTTTGGTAGTTGCTCCCATATTACAGGGTGGGGTGCGGGCTCCCTCCTGCACTGGATGTCCTATATCCATACTGGTCAGCTCCAGTATTTCTAGCCTGAACCCAGCTCCCCTCATTTCCGCTCATCTGCCCTGGTACCCGAGCTCCACAGGGCAAGTCAAGCCCATCTTCCAAAGCTGCCCTCAGCTGTGCAGACTTGAGAATCAGTTCCTCCCGTGACACATGCTCGCAGCCCTCCCTTCATGATAGATGTCTGGCCCCGTCCCTGAGAACACACACCTGACTGGGTCCTGACTGGGGGCATCACGGGTAGGGGCGCTCTCTCCAGCTGCGTCTGACTTTTCTCAGCCGTTGGTGAGATCACTGCCTTCCTGATTTAGACCCAGAGCCTCTTAACAAGCTGAGTGGCAGGGACCGAGAAGGGCAGTGGGCAGCCTGGCCCTGAGGTTGGACAGAGGCCCTGGTCTTTGTTTCCCACAGCCCACTGTCCCTTCTGCTTCTCCTTGTCTCCCCTCACCTTGTCCCTGAGTCAGATACTCCAAATCCTCCCCCAGAACCCCACCAGGCTGCCCTGGGACTGTGGATCCTGTTGTCATGATCAGAAGGGGGTCCTGCCTCCCTCTGCCCTACCCTCCCACAACCTCGGACACTTCTTCCCTATCTCACTGGGACTCAGTCCTAGGCCTGGTGAGAGTCCCCAGGCACGTCAAAGGGAAAAACAAAGCCCATACCAAGTAAATGACAAATCGAGAGGAAATTGCTCTTAATCCCCACGCCGTAGCCGGATGATGCCGGCCAAGCGCAAATCTGAGTCATCCTAGAAATGGCACCGACATTTGCTTTTTGAAATTTGTTTTGTCTCTGGGCTTTAGATTTAATCATTCTCTCCTCTCTCTCTCTCTCTCTCTCTCTTTCTCTCTCTCTCTCTCTCTCTCCCCTCCTCCCTCTCTCACTCCCCCCATCCCTCTCCCTCTCCCTCCCTCTGCCCCTTGCCCTCCATTTTCTAATATGAGGCTGCACCGCCAGCTCGTCCAAGTCTGTTTTCCTGGCATTAATTAACACAGCTCTCCAGCCTCCAACAGGCTAAATGATGAATCAGGTTAAATTCCAGACAACAGCCGCACACCGCCATCAATTAGCCATCTCCTGGGCAGCTCCATTAATAAGCATCGATCATGGCCCTCCTCCTGGAACACGCCAGGGTCTTTGAGTCATACTGCCCACACGTGTGTCAGGCTTAGGTGTGAGTGTGATCATGTGTGTGTGATGTGTGTGTTGTGTGCAGGGTGTGTTGTGTGGGGGTTGGAGTGTTGGAGAGCATGGTTGGCTCTCCGTGCTGGTGCCCCCTCCTTGTCTCCACTGTGCGCTCTTCTGTTTTTCTTCCGAATCACCTGCCCTTTCCTGCTCATTTATCCCTGTCCCCTGCACACCAGGCTCTCCCAGGTGCTGCTGACCTCTTACCCTGTCCCCGCGGGGACTTTACCCAGCTCCTCCTCTTCAATTTGCACTTCCTGAAAGCAATCCCAAAATTCACATCTCCACCTCTAACCTCTTTCCCAGTCACATCCTGGATCCTCTTGGTCATTTTCCCTTGACTGTCCCGCAGGTATGCAGGACCTCCAGCCCCAAGCCTGATTCTCTCTGTGGATTACCTGGCTTTAGGAATGTCACTGCCGCGGCTCAGTGGCCAGCCTTACCCCTACCAATACTTTCTGCGCCCGCAGGTTGGAATCTCACCCTATTCCGGGCATTGCTGTCCTTTGCCTGGATTGCCTCCTCATCCTGCCTGACCCCACATTTTCTGCAGGAAGCAGGAGGCTTCCGAACCATTACCCGCTGGTAACCCCTCAGGGTCTCCTGCCCACGTGCTAAGAGAAGGCACCCCTCAGTCCGGTGGCTGCCACCATCCCTCTGGCTGCACCAGCACCCACCTGCACCCCTGGGAGCCTTGTTCACTGGAGGGTTCTGTGCGGATCGTGCCCCCCAACCTCAGGCAGGTGACTGCGCTTCTCGCTCTTTCCTTTCCTCTATCCTGTGTGGTTCACAGCACTGCGGCCCCTCGACATGCAAGACCTGGAGTAACGCCTCAGTGGGGACGAATGCACCAGAGCATTGCGGAAAAGCCGCTTTAAGGGGGTGGCTGGAATCACCCTCAGACTCTCTCCCGGACAGCCCGAGGGCCCTGGCGCGACACGCAAAGGGGGATGGACGTGGCCTCTGAGGCGGCCACCAGCCCGTCATCTCCTTAAACGTTAATTAGGAATCTGAAGCGGAAGTCGTGGTACCGCCGGTGACGGCGGATGCGGCGTCTCTCCAGACCATTAAACACTAATTAGGTTTGGAAAGTCTATCCAGCTCCTGAGGTCCCTTCAGGGCAGGCGCTGGTCCCCCGGTGCCCTTCGAAATGCCAGGGCTGTCACCCCCGCCCCCTGCTGACCCACCAGGCCACCCAGTGACCCCAGGCTTCCACGAGGTCCGGCTACATTTCTCCGACCTCACGCCTCTCCCTCGCCCCTGGCCACGTCACTGCTCCGTGCTGTCCGGCTTGGGCGGTCGCTGGCCCGGGGGCCCAATGTCCTCCTTCTCCCTGCATCCCTTTCTGCCCCTGAGCACCATCGCCTCTGTCTCCACGTCCTCCTTAGCAGCTCGGAGGTGCTGACTAAGGGTACCTGTAGTGGCCCTGGGCTGCTGGACCAAGCAGACTGCGGATGCAGCGCTGGCCGTGGCCCCTCTGTCCCTCTGGGACCAGTGTCCCCCGAGGCTGGGAGAGAGGAGAATGTGGTGGAGATACTGGGGAGCCCTACGCCCCCTCCTCGGGATTCTCCCCACCTTCGGGGCTGATTTAAGGCTCCTTCCTGAGATGTCCTGGCTTCAGAGCTACCCCCAGGCTGAACAGAGCTCTGCCTGCGCCCTCTCCAAGGCCCGCCCCATCAGCCTGTTTCTCCCGAGGCCAGGCGCTGCTGCTAGACCCCGCCTTTACCAGGGTCTAATTTCATTCCCTGCCGTTGACCTCACCAAGCGCATTCACTCATCCCTTCACTCCTGCCGCCACATCTCCCTTTGACTGAAACCCCGCCTTATCCTAAAAGGTGTTAAGGAGAATGTGGCCCTGTGAGGAGGTTCCCTCAGTTATTGCGGCTTTACTCTCACCCCGGTGGGCAGGAACTTGGGTGGTGGGTCCTTGGAAGTCATTTTTCCATCACCGTTTCCCCATCTGGAGTGCAAATAGCTTGTCAGGGAGAGAAGGGATTGTCCACTCAGTGAGAAACAATGCTTGTGTCCAAATCTACAAGGAAGAAAGACCGCTCCACCTGTTTCTGGGTCTCTCAGGCCACGATGTAGAATTCTTGGCTCATTCTTCTAGAAAAATCTGTACAGTAGAAATAACTTTATCTCCTGTATGCCCAGCAATGCCTGTCTGTATTTTGCTTTGATTCCCTGCCCTGTGTTAGTGACAAACATGTCTGAAAAATCATCACCATTGTTACCACCACCATTGTCACCATCACTGTCACCCCCATTGTTACCACTATTATTATTGTCACAATCACCACCGCCACATTTTATAAGTTAAACAGGATATGACTTATTTCAAAGGGATATTACTAATGGTAGAAATCTGGTTGCTGGGATAGGCAGGGGGGATGTTTTGGATGAGAGGAATCCTTCTTGGGGGCCCCTCACACCACATGGCACGGACAGCCCCCAATAGCCTTTTTACAGCTGCAGCAAACAGTGTGGTACCATGGGAACAGCACAGCTGGCTCTGCTGCAACTAGCTGTGTGACCTTAACTTAGTCACTTAACCCCTCTGTGCTACGGTTTAATGGGCTTGAAAATGCAGGATATAATTCTCTACCTCCACAGGTAGTGTGGCAAGCAGAACGAGTCATGTGGGCAAAGGTGCCAAGACCCAGCTTGGTATAGGTTAATTTACTTCCTTTCACCTTCCTCTTTAGATAATGCTCTGCACCTGAGTCCCTCACAGGAGCCCAGGAAAGGACTCAGGCAGTGTCCTAATCATTTGGGTCCCTCCACCCACCCTGGCTCCAGCTCACAGGGCCCCCCAAACCCCCGACAGGCAGGGCTGAAGTGGGCCTGTGGGCACTGGAAGCGCAGCCCAATTTTACAAGCACAGAGTATGATGATTGCCTTGATTTCCATCATAAATCATAGTTCCTCTCTTCTGCCTCGTTCTCCCACGTGCCCCAAGTTAAGCCTTAGTATTTTCTTTAGCTGCTGCCACTGTCAAGCCTGGAGATGATATTAGGATAATGATGATAAATTTTACCCTGCTGCCAAGCCACTCCCTCAGTGTGGGGAGGGGGAGTGTTTGTCCCCCAGATGAATCCCTTTACTGGAAAGCGAGGACTTCTGCTGGGCCTGGGGGCAGGCGCTCACCTCGGCCATGCAGGTCCTTGTACCCGGACACGTGGACGCATGTGTGCCCATGCATGGAGTCATGTGAGTGCAAAGGCTTGGAGGCCTTCTTCCTGGGGCGTATATTGTGTGGACACATGGTTATGCTCCTGCCAGTGAATGAACACAGGGCTGGAGGGAGCAGGGACGGGAGGCTGAGGGAGAAGGTCTGCACTGAGCTTCCCAAGGTGCAGTGTTCCCAGCCTTGGCATTCCCAGGGCCTTGGGGTTCTCTGTGTCCCATTGTTTCCCGCACACGATACATCCTACCTTAGCCCTTGTGCTGGCACCTGGGGTCGCATGGTGGGTGTCAGCACACATTTTCTTACCAACGCGGAGCTAGGGGAATCATTCTGCCCCCAGAAGTCCTGCCTTCCTTTGGAGGGTGAAGCTGGTCTATGGCTCTGAGCTCTTGGGCGTATGCTCTGTCAGCTGGTGACAAAGATACGGGGTCCCCGGTGCAATATCAAAGCATTTCTTCCGCGGCTTTGGGCTGTGCCCCATAGGGTAGGGAGCCCCAGGGTGGGGAGCCTGTGGCATCTCTGAGTTGGGGGCCAGCCTTGGAGCAGGGAGAGGATTTAGCAGGTCTTGTGACCGACCATTCATTCATTCAGCAAGTATCCCGGAGCCAAGTGCCCGTCCTGTTTCCCAGTCCCACAGGCCTGAGGGTGGACCCCAGGGGCCTTTTCGTCTTACACCAGGGACCACCAGACTTAGATCCCTGGCCAGGTCTGTCGGGTTTTCTCAGGCGGGTGTGCTAACATGCTTTGTTCTTGAAGAATGTGTTCATGCTGATGGAGATGACAGTGATAGTGAGTCACAGATTGAATGCCTCCCATGACGGCGTGCTCACTCCCCCCGTGAGTCAGATGTCTCCATTAGATACACTCGCACTGACATCAAGCTGCAGCCTGAGCCACTTGCAGTTTCCACCCCTTTGAGCCCTTGTATTCACATAGGAAATGCCCGATTCCTCTTCCTTAGAACAATTGGTTAAAGCTGGGATGGTGGTAAGACCCACCCTGGGGGGTGGGGACTCCCTGGACAGGGTCTCAGTGGAATGAGGCAGACTAGGAAGCTAGGTTTCAGCAGGTTGAACTGTAACCTGCAGGAAAAGGATACATGGGTGTGAATAACCAGCTTCGAGGTGTGGCTGTGTGTCCTGCAGGGGGTCCGGGCTGGGAGTGCAGCCTGGCCTCTCTCTGGAAGATTGTCAGCTCTGGAGCAGAGGATGGAAGGGGAAGGGAGCGCCCACTTGTGCATCTGGCTCTGGGTTCCAACTGCTGCTGACAGGAGGGGAAGTCTGGGCCACAACCCACGCAGGGAGGCTGACGTTGAGGTGGAAACATGCATGGTAATCAAACAGAGGATAAGAACATGCATTTGGACCCACCTTTTAGGGGGCGTGCCTGGAAGCCACCTTACATGAGGGTTAGAGCAGGGGCGGGGGCATCACAAGGTCTCCAAAGGGCTACAAAGCAGTACTTGGAGGGTCTGAGGGTTTGCATCCAGCTCTGGGGTCAGGACGTGGCAGAAGTGTCTCCTCTTTTAACAAAGGCCCAGGCCGCCTTGCCACGTGGGGACTGCCACCTGTCCCATGAGGGTGCCCCAGCAGAACCTGGGGCTGCCATCTTTGTGTGTGCTCACTCTCACCCAACGACCACTTAGATTCTTTCTGACACCAGAATTGTAGGATGATAAAGGAAAGTGCTCCTAAAAGCCAGGGAGTCTTAGGTTTTCATCACAGCTCTGCTACTTACTGGCTGTGTGACCTTAAATATGTGATTTGACTTTGCTGAATTTGTTTCCTCATCCATAAAAAGGAAAACGATAATTCTTACAGGTGAGGGCTGCTACTATGAGTATTAAATAGTATATTCATATGAAGCTCCTAACAATGCTTACCTCATAGCAGGCACTTATCTTTCTAATGAATTTCTGAGGCACTAGACTCAAAACCCCCCTCCTCCAGGAAGTCTGCCCTGATTAATCTCACCCCTCTCTGATTGATGTGGGTCTCTCTGCTAGGATTTGCACTCTTCTTGTTTGTGGTCTACCATAAATGGGTGTCTGCAGGCTGTACTGTCTGTGGGGCTGTGTGTGTGTGTGTGTTCCAATATCAAAGGATGAAGGGACATTTGGAGTTCATCCTAGGTGCCACCTCCAGTACCCTCTATCTAGCTGTCTAGAGCCATCCCTGGTTTTTCCGTCCTGGAAAGGCTGTGGCCATTTTGCAACCATATAGGAATTTAGATGAGGGGAAAATAACAGTTGTGCACACACAAACACAGACACAGACACAGAGCCATGTGGCAGCCTCTCTCCCTCCTCCCACGTCCTCCTGCTTCCTGCCAGCCATCCCTGGGGCCCCTCAAAGACAGCAACCTTCCCTGAGCAGCTTCGGCTTGAAGAGCACAAGGGCCGGCCCCTGGCTGGCTCCAGAGGCCGTCTTCTCCTCTCACAGAATAACTGACCCCATGTTCTGTCTCCCGGTGTGGTAGCCTTGGTGGGGAAGGGCCTCTCCCTGCCTTCTAGAGTTGCAGAGGCCTCTGGGAGGCAGTGAAAAGTAGGAGTGAGGAGTGGCATCCATGTTGCTCCATGCTCTGCAGCCACACTCTGCTCCCCTCCCCAGGACTGGAAATGTCACCTGTGGGCCTCTGTTCTGCCAGCAGCCCCTGCCGTCCCCAGGGAGCAGAGGCCAGAGCACAGGGAAGGGAGGCTGGGGTCCCTGCAGCTAGCCCCTGGTTGTGGCCCTGGGTGAGTTAACCTCTCTGAATCTCAGTGCCTTCATCTGGGAGATAATGGAGGGGAGTAATAGCTACTGTTTGAGCTAGTGTATGTAAAGATGTGTTGTGAGCCTCCCGGGACAAAACCAATACAAGAGAGTGTGTTTAATTTCACCATTCCTATTAGTGCGAGGAAGCCCCTTGGGTTGCAACATGTGATGGATTATGTGATGGGCCCCCAGTGTACTGTCCTCTGTGTGGTTCCTGGTGTGTGAGTGTGTGTGTGTGTGTGTGTGTGAGCACACACACCAGCAGGGCCTGCCTGCAGAGCCATCTCCCTATTCTCTTATTGAAGGAGAAAGTCCTAAAACCACATGAGCTTAACACTGTGTGCAGTATGACCACAAGAGAGTGAAAGGTGTGTGGACACAGATCAAGACCGAGTGGGGAGACACAGGAGATGTTCACTGTGGCTATGTTTGTGCTGGGCTTCCAAGAGTGTTTTCTACCCTTCCTAAAAATTTTATTTGGTGAGAAGAGGTAAAAAGAAGTGTGAATGGGAATGACCGTAACTGGATCCATGTGAGTCTGCTGGAGTTTTCTTGTGAGGCTCTGTATGCATTTGGGTTCGGGTGGTCGTGTCACGACTGGTCAGTGATGATTCTGTGTGTGTGTGAGGACCAGGGATGTCACTTCTCAGTGTGACATCCCAAAGGCTCCTGGAAGCCTGAAATCTCAGAGGGCGCAGTGCTCCAAACAACCACCAGATGGCGCCCAGGTGCAGTCTAAGGGTTGAAAGCCTTGGGTTGTCCCAAAGGCAGGCTTTGTGTTCAGCCCGCCCCAGCCCATGGGGGGCGGGGAGTGTGTGCATGTGTGTGCATGCGTGTGTGTGTGTGCGTGTGTGTGACACCACCTGGGCACTGCTCACACTCCATGCCCTGCAAACTGCAAACCCTGGCTCTCCCAGAATTTGTGTGCAGACAAGCTGGTGGGTGCATGTGTGCTGAAGCAGACGTCATGCAGCCTCCTCATTCCCCAGACCCTCACTTTTCGCCCCTGCCAGCCTGCCCCTCACGGTGGCTTCTTCCTCCCTCTCTCCTTTACCCATGCTCTTCCTCTGACAAGAATGGCCTCCCTCCAACCTGACTCTTACCCATTCTTCCAAGACTTCTAAGAGCCCCTCTTCTCTAGAAAGCCCATTAGACCTCCCCAGCATCAACCCCTTGCCCTCCCTTCCCATTTTGTTCTTTCTCTGACCACCCATTGCCCAGGACTGTCTGTCAGGCCCACAATGCTTAGCAGCTGCCTGCTTGAGATGGTTCATTCCTGAATCTTCCCGGAAAGGCTGAATCACCACGAGGGCAAGGTGGTACCGGCCACCCAGAGTAAGTGCCAGGTAAAAGCTGGATCATAGAGGAGCACACTTCCCCATCTGCCTGTCCGTCAGCTTCCCAGGGAGCAGGTGCCAAGGACAGGCTGTTAGACCACATCCTGCAGGGAGCCCCCCTGGACAGGGGACAAGTGGCTTCCTGGAGACCCAGCAGGCCGTGGCTGAGCCCTGGGGGTACTGAGGGACAGAGGGCAAATGAGGTAATGCTGAGCATGGTGGCTCCTGGGGACTGTTTTTAAGACCCAAAGGTGGGCCATCCGCTTCCTAGGCAGGTGAGGAAAACGGGTACTACTCCTCGGCCGCAGCAGGACGAACTACAGTAAGACTCTAGAAGAACTCAGTCCCATGGGAGTTAATAGCAGTCACAGTCGCTGTGCACATTTGCATGGCTTTCTGTTTTCTCCACTGTGTCTGCTCCGCGCACACTAACCCCATGTCACATGCTGACAAAGAGGCATGCAGCTGCTCCCGAGCCTGAAGACAGGAGCTGTCACCATCCCGCTTGACAGACGAGGGACACGCTGCTGCGGGGACAGGGGGGTTCACCCTGGCAGCCCAGCCTGCAAGTGGCCTTGTGACCCCTGGATGTCATCCCCAGGGATGCAGACAGGAGTTCTTCCCCTGCTTCAGAGACTCTGAGAGAGAAGTGTGACCCCCCACCCCATCCCATCAGTGCCTATGGCCCCAAATTCCACGTCACCTTCTGGAACCCTCTTCCTCTTTGTCCAGAGTCTACACAAGCCCATGTTTGCAGGATGTAGGATATGGTGGAGGACTGGGGAGAACTGAAACAGCGGGGTGGAGAGAGGCCAAGTGGTGTGAGCCATCTTGGCGGCTCCGGAGGGGCTGCAGTCCCAGGACTGGCAGTCTGTGGCACTCCTATCAGGACTGGTTTAACTAAAGTACCGTTAGGCTGGACCGGACCTGCATTTCAGCAGGGCATACCCCCAGTGCCTGTTCCCCAAAAGGGAACTGCAAGAAAGCAAGGAGGCTGCCTTTCTCTGATTTGAATTGTTCTGCCGAAGACCCTAAACGGGAGATAAAGTGGGGGAGCAGGAGATGAAGAGACAGCACAGAGAGAGCGAGAGGGAGAGAGGCAAACCTGAGCGCAGGTGTGACTCAGCAGCTGGGTCCCCCCCAGCATCACTGTAACCTGCTGTGAGGCTGGGAGGTGGGGGCTGTGGGCTCTCTGAGGGCGGCCGCCGCAGCCAGTGCCTTGTAGAGGGCCCACAGATGTTTAAATTAACGAAGTATTTTGGGGTGGTGCGGGCTGGCGTGTTTTGCTCTGTGGAATGGTGGCCCGGGGAATACACGGAATGACTCCTCTGGGAGTGGCTGGGCTCCTGGGAAGCCGGAGGGGGAAAAGCAGGGTGGGACCCCCCTGCAGGCACCTGGCTTTGGGAGCAGGGCTCTGGCAGGTATCTTGCTGCTCCAGAGTGAAGGAAAAATGGAAATGGCCCCCAGGAGCCTGGGGACCCCTGAGACAGACATGCAGGCAGCCCACCATGAGGCCGAGGTTTCTACAGCACCACGCCCCTCCCTGCCTCTCTGGTTCTTGGGGACTCGTGCTCACTTGCCTCTGCAGCAGGGTGGGCTCTGCCTGTCCCAGCGTGTGCCTGACCCCCGGTGCCCCCAGGAGTTCTGTCCCAGTTCCTGGAGTGGCAGCTGGGCAGGTTACACACATTTAATTACTAGTAATTAAAAAACTGATTACTCCAAATGGTGCCTTCCTGGGGAGAGGCACGCTATGCCCGTCCTCCTGGCCCACCACGGAGGCCATCTCTGTGGTGTGGAGCAGGGACATCCCAGTCACCTCCTATGTGTGGTGGAGGACGGAACAGTGCCCACGTCCTCCAATTGGCCCATGAGTGCCTAGTATCACGCCAGTGGAACATGACACTATTGGATGAGTCAGAGTGTCCTTCTCCAGGTCCTCTTCTGAATGCACACACCTTGGAAGGGGACGCACTCAGAACATGATAAGGCAGAAGGAAGACCACCGTGGGGAGGCTCAGGGAAGACGGGCCTCTGGGTCCACAGGGAGGAGGCAGGAGGTGAACTCAGAATGGGAAACGGGTGTGACCGAGTTGCACCCATTTCATAACTGGCATCCTGGAACTGACTTGCTCTAGTCATCATGTGACTGAGGTTTAGTAAGCTGATGGACAACCCAGCCCGGGACAGGAGGTGGACATCATGCGCGCCAGCAAACCATGCGTGAATGATAATGGACTGTGAACGGGCTGCAGGGGCAGGGACGGGGGGTGGGGAGGGGACTGCCCAATTTAGGAAGAGCAGTGGAGAAAACATCTCTGAGGAGGTGATCCTGAGGGTGAGGTGGGGAGAGCCCTTGGGGCGATGGGAGCTGCTTGTGCAAAGGTCCTGGGGTAGGCACGAAGTGGGGTGGGTGGAGGGGGCAGGAGTGAGGTGCTTTAGGAAGGCTAGGGTGGCTGTGGAGGGCAGGAGCGGGCTTGGGCTGAGCTGCGGACGTCAGCAGGCCCCCAGGACCTTGGGCAGTGAGCTGCTGATTGTTCTGAAGGAGGAAATGCCTGCCTGCCCTGAGCGATGGAGGATACAAGGGAGGGAAGGAGGGAAGAGGGTGAAGGGGGTGAGAGGTGACCTGGAGGTGGGGCCGGCAGGACCTGCTGAGGGCGGGGTTGTGGGAGCTGAGGTAAAGCCGAGGAAGCTGTCCGCAGGTGCCGTGAGAGTCTGTGGAGGCGACTTCAGGGGAACCTAGTTATGAGGGGCTACAGAGACACCTGTGGGCTCTGGGACACTGCTGGGAAGAAAATGGGAGCCCCAGACTGCTAAGGGGTGCACTTAGAGTCCCCAAGTCTCCCATCACTCCTCATCAAGGATGTTGGTAACAGCAGCCACGCACGGAAGGTTTACCCGTGGCTTCACGTGTGGAGTTTGCAGACATACAGCTGTGGTCATCAGTCAGGGAACTGCTATGCCAATTATTCGTTTATTAAGAAGGGGTTTAGGAGAGCCTAACCTGCCCACCACCAGTATGCTTGTATCCTGGAAAGTCTCCTGGAGAGGACCTCCCTGCCCCCTCTACCTGGGCAGGCCCCTCCCCCACCCCACCAAAAACAAACAGGGCAGCTGCACAAACTCTGCTCAGGGCTCCTCCCTGGCCCTGACCCACTGCTCTCTCACCTGGGCACCGGCAGGGGGAGTCAGGGCCAGTCCTGTGTCTGCTGGGGCTCCCGGCTCTGCTGGGAGGGGAGATTCAACAGGACGTATGAGGACAAAGGCTGATCTGTCTGGAGGATTTGGGGTGCGTGGTGCATGGGGCCCGACTCCGGTGTGGGGTGGGGGCTGAAGAGCTTGGCAGGGGGAGTTGGGCCCTCCTCAGCCTGCCTTCTGTGGCCTGGCCTGCAGGGGCAGGAGTTGGTGGAGGCCACCCTGAGGGCCCCCTTCTTCCAGCTGATTCAAATCCTTCTGGCTTAGGTCCAGTCTTGGCTCAGGGGTCCCTGGGGGAGAGGTTGGCTGGCCTGCTGTGACTGGGGTGGGGGTGCCCGAGCCCAGCCTGGCAGCTTCTCCCCCGGCCTGGTCTTCCAGCCTTCTGCCTGCCCCTGCCCACCCCACTCCGTGCCCTGGGTCTCTAGTTCCCTCTCCTCCTCACCTCCCTCTGCCTTCTGCTTGGCTCTTCTCTCTCGATCCCCATCTCTTTCCTCCTCTGAACAGCTTTGCAAAAAACGTACAAAAATATGTTGGCATTTAACCCCTCTTAGCCTCAGTTTCCTCATTCGCTAAGCGGGGCCGAATGTGTGAGAAGGCTGAGGTGCAATGGCACATCCAAGCCCCCTGAAAACCATCCTGTGTGGGACCCCTCCCCGCTCACCCTGGTTTTCTTCTGTCCCTTCTGCATTTCCCCACCAGAGCCCCCTCCCTCCTACTAAGGATGTGCCCCCACCCCACTTGCTTCTGACAGTGGGTCCTGCCTTCCCGACGGCACAGCACGGGCTCGGGACACAGGGAAGGGCCTGGTCCTCCCTAATCCTCCTCCATGCACCCCACCCCACAGGCCTTGGGGTCCACAGGTGGATCTCCCTTTAGCCATTTGTCTGGATTTGCAGCTCAAGGGACAGATCCCAGGGCATTGAAAGTCAGGAATATTCGTTTCTCTTTGCCTTGGTCATTGTGGATCCTCTCAGCCAACAAAAACCATCTGGCATCATCCCTTGTCTCCCTCCTCCTTCATTCCTTCCTCATTCCTCCTTCATTTTTTTCTCTTCTTCCGGGAAGCTTTATCATCACACACCTTATATAAGGTGAGGCACAGCCCTTTTCTCCGCACTGGGAAGAGAGGAGGGCAGTCACTCTGGGGGCCCTGGGGTGTGAAGGTGAAGCGGTTAGGGTAACACTGTGGGGAGAGAGCTGGAGTGGGAGGGACTCTGGGAAACCTGCCCTGACGGGAGTGCCCTGCTGACCCGTGCTGACCTCCCCACGGTGAACCAAGCAAAGAAACCACAAGGGGTGAGGTGTGTCCTTGGCAGGTAAAGAGAGCCCTGGAAGAAAACTGCCCTGCCATTGTGGGTGACAAGAGGTCAGAGAGAAATGCTGGCCACGGTCAGAGGGTACCGTCCTCATGGAACACAAGTCGGAAAATGCCAGCGTAGGGGGCTGTTATCGCCCACCTTCCCTGAGCCTAAATCAAGGACAGGGACTGTCCTGGCCCTCGCCTGGGGAGTCCGTGTGGGATTCCACAGGAACAGACTGGACATGGTGGAGAACCTGGGAGGCCTCCAGGTCGAGGTCAGGGGCCTGGGTGGCCGGTCAGCGTGGAGAGGCAGCTGCCTAACATGGGTTTATAGAGGACGGGGCAACCAGCAGAGGACGCAGGGGCGAACATTAAAGCAGAAGGTGTTACCGCGGGCCTAAGGGAACAAAATACCTTTTCTTTTTTTAATCAAAGAGTCAGCAGAGCCCTGGCTGGTGAGGCTCCGTGGGTTGAGCACCAGCCTATGAATTGCAAGATAGCTCATTGGATTCCCAGTCACGGCGCATGCCGGGGTTGCAGGCCAGGTCCCCAGGTTGGGGTGTATGAGAGGCAACCTGTTGTTGTATCCCTCCCACATTGATGTTTCTCTCCCTCTCTTTCTCCCTCCCTTTCCCTCTCTCTCAAAGTAAATAAATAAAATCTTTTAAAAAGCAAAAGGCACATTCACTCTACAAATGTGGACCAGCCACTGTGTAAACACCAAGGGTGCACTGGGAAGAAGACCGGTCCTGCCCATGAACTAGTAGTGCAGGGGGAGTTGAGGCCAAGCTCTCAGCTTGGGCCAGACCGTCAGTGCCACCAAGAAGCAAGTGAACTGCTCCAGGGTGGCTGGTGAGAGAGATTCCTCAAGGACAGACAAGAGTTGCCAGGAGCATGGGCTGAGAGGGGCATTTGGACAGAGGGACAGAAGGTGCAAAGGCTCAGAGACAGAAAACTGTGGAGGGTAGGGGACTGCTCTGTGGGGCACGGGGCAGAGATGCTACCCACTGTTCTTGTCATGGGAGTGGGGAGAGAGGAGGTGAAGGCCTGAAACATTTCAGACGCCCTGTTCTGAGGTTGTAGGTTTCTCTCCCCCAAGACCCTAGGATTCTGGAATCCCCAGTCACAGAGTCCATGGTGCATCTGACCTGAGTCTTGAGGGTCACCAGGCGAGGGAAAATGAGTCAGGATGCCATCCCAGTAGAGCTGTAGGCCTGGAGCTCTGACCATGCCTAGTCTTTGGGACCTCCTTACCACCTCCTCCAGGGAGCCCCCCATGCAGAGGGTGTCTCCATACTGTCTTTAAGGTGACCTAAGTCTGCTGTTGGTCACATCCTTACCCATTTCCCCCCTTCTTCTTCCAAGGTTTTATTTTTGGCCAGGTAATTAGCATAGCTCTTCCCATTAATATTATCTTAAAAAAAGAAAAGGTGATGGTGGGGGACCGGGGTTGGAAGGGAGGGGCCTGCATATGCCAGTAATTGTCTTGACAGCCGGAGATCCTGGTACAATGACAGTCTACTTTAAGTGGCCCAATTAGCATAAGAAACGGCTCGCCAAAAGTTCTGAAGGCATCGTGTTGATTAATGCAATTTATCTTGCAAACCAGCAGCAGACAGCTGAATCGCTGCTAATGATTATTATATACATTTATACACATTATGTACATGCGGCCTCCTCTCGGAGAACCGCACCTCTCCCCTCTCCGCCTGCCTGTGCCCCTGCCCAGGAGAGCCCACGCGGCTCCACCTGCCCCACACCTCCTGCTCAGGTTTCTAAGTGTTCACCTGTGTCCTCCACGCCAATTGACTGTTTGCCAAAATGGGCTGCCTTTGATATGAAGGGGCTGATTTTCCCTGAGATTGAGTTGATGTCTAGAAAAAGATAGTTTCAAGAGTAACTTTCGCTGCTCAGGCGAAGCTCCAGAAGGCTCCGGGAGTGGCCAGCAGGTGAAGTCCAGACAGCAAGGGCTGGTCATTCAGCTAGGTTCTAGATGCTTGGCTGACAGCCACAATTTAAATACGTGGTATGTGCCGTGTGGTGCCGGCAGCATCCTCTTCCTTCTGTGTCAAACATCAAGCTGTGAACTCTTATTCTGGCTTCAACGCCAGGGTCCTGGCAGCTGCAAGGGCACGGGCGGTGCGGGCAAGACCAGGGCAAGAACTCCAAGCAAGCCACCAGACAGCCACCGGTTCTGCGTGTTCACCTCGTGCTATGGCCATCCTCGGCGGTTACACACAACCACCCCACCTGTCCTTCACATCACTTCTTGCCCATTCTACAGAAAAGAATTGTACCTGGTCTGAAACTAGGGCAACCTGAGCCCAGTGCTGGTGCCCCTTAGCTGCCATTCTCAGCAACCGAATTCAAGTGATAGTTTGGAAGTTGGATCAGAGGCAGGAGATCACTGGCTCAGATGATGGAAGCTTCCCGCTGGAGGCGGGTGGGAAGGTTCAGGTAGGAAAGGAAGGGAGGGGGTGCTGGACTCAGAGGAGGGGAGGCACCAGGGGAAGAGAGAAAAGGAGGCACAGAGGTGGAGTGACAGAACATGTCATTGGTGTGGCACTGTGCCAGGGGCTGGGGTTACAAGGATGTGTCAGAGAGGACCCTTTCTTGAGGGCCTGAGGGGCCAGGGGTCAGCTTGATCACATATTATGAGCTTTGTTTTGTTTTTTTCTGGAAGAAGTCCAGCCGTTGTTAATATAACGAGAATGGTTTGCATGACATCAATGTAACCTGGGAGATGGGAAGAATGGACAGGAATGTGTATGTGCGAACAATGACAACTTCATTGTGCTAGTCAGTGGGGGCCACAGATGCCTTTGAACGTGTTTGGGTGCTGTGTGGCCATTGCATTCAAAGTGACTGAGCTAGTAGAGCAACGAATCTGCATCAGATTTTGAGTTAAGCTTGAACATTCCTCCACGGAACTATCTAGATGATTCAGAAGGCTGCAGGTATAAGCAACTGGTGATGGGCAGCTTCATCATGACAATGCGCCTGTTCCTGCGTCACGTCTCGTGCAGAGTCTTTTGGCGAAACATCAAATCCCCCAGGTGACTCAGCCCCTGTACATCCCAGATTTGGCGTCCTGAGACTTCTGGCTTTTCCCAAAACTAAAATCACTTTTGAAAGGGAAGAGATTTCAGACCATCAAAGAGATTCAGGAAAATACTTTGGGGCAGATGAAGGCGTTTGGGAGAACTGTGTGAGGTGCCAAGGTGCCTACTTTGAAGGGGACTGAGGTGTCATTGTCCTATGTACAAGGCTTCTCGTATCTTGTATCTTCTTCTATAAATGTCTTTATTTTTCATATTGCATGGCTGGATACCTCTGGACAAACTTCGTATAGTCAGTCTTATAGGTGGGGTAAAACTCCCTGGGGTGGGGGACGAGACCAGGTTGAGTAATCCCAGGGGACAGCAGTGCAGCAACAAGGCTGGCTGTTGGGGGAAGGTCTGAGGAGATGGCACGGAGTATGAGAAGAGACAGCTGGGATGTTCCCGCACAGCAGACTGGCAGTGGTGGGGTGGGGGAAGGACCACTGGGGCTCAAGTCAGCGTGCGGGAGGGACCAGGAGCCCTTCGAGGGGACTCCGTGGCAGTGATGCCATTGACAGGAATAAGGAAGTCAGGAGGCGGTTGTGGGGGACTGCGGAGGACCAGTGGAGTGGTGGAAACTGGTCCTTAGGATGAAGGTTTGCAATTTATTCTTAGGACTTAGACTCTTAGGGGAGGAACTGAACTTCATGGAGCGCTACTATGTTCTCGGCAGTGCGCTGGGGCTCATTTTCCTCTCCCAAGAGCTGTCCGAGGAAGGACTGTCATCCCATTTTACAGATGGTCAAACTGAGGCTAGGTGAGTAACATCCCAAGGTCATGCAGGGTAATGGAGAACAAGCCTGGCTTCACCCTGATGCTGCTTGGCCTCTGAGTTCACCATCAGGGGAAACGGGGGAGCCACAGGTTGAAGAGTAGATGCAGAGGATCTAGATATTTCTATCCTAATCAGGGGTGCCTAGAAGAACTTCAAGACACCTCTGTTAGGATTGCTTCTGGGAGCCCACAAGTGACTACACACATGTGGAAACTTGGAGACTCTGTTCCCTATGGGCAGGTAAAAATGAATCTATTCTCTCAGCAAACCCCTGGCCCACTACGGGCAGGGCTCTAAAACTGGAGGACTGAGGAACAAAGGGGTCCCATGTTGGCTGCTGTCCCCCTGACTCCTCTTTCTGGGGCCCGTGCGAAGCTTGCAGGGTGGGTTCTTTAAGGGATGAGCAGAGGCCCAGGGCCGGGGGCTCCGGGAGGGAAAGGGCCTGCCTGTGCCTCCCCTCCGCCCCTTTTCTCCTGCCCCCTGAGGGTTCTCTGATGAGCCCTTCGTAAAGGCTCTGACCTCCAGCCTTGCTTGTCAGCTGGTCCGCTTGTAGCCTCTCCCTCCGCCGGCACAGGCACCCAGCCCTGCCCAGGGCCCCCCTGGGAGTGCTGGGATGCGTGGGCCGCGATGCCCTTACTTTCTGACTGCGGTGGCTTCGGAGACACCCCTACCTCCCCATTTTCCATCACGGAGCGCCGACCAGTGGACGAGGCTGCCTGGGGGCCGTCCGAGCTACTCCTTCTAGGCTTTTCTATTTAACAGGAAAATAAAACGTGGCACTCGTCTCCTTTAAAAATGAAAAACAGGCAAAATAAGACTTGATTTCATAAAGATACCAAATAGCAAAATATTCTTCTGGTCTGTGTTGTGGTCATTAAAAGGAGAGTGACAAAAAGGCAGGGAGGCAGCAAAGAGAAAGAGAAAGAGAAAGGAAGGCTGGAGTGCGGAACAGGGGCCATCAGGGCTCTAAGGAAGAGAAGGTCGTGGAAGGAGGTACCGGGAAGGACGGAGGTGCCGAGGGAAAGGAGGGGGCAGAGACGGAGCCCAGACCCTCAGGCACACGGAGAGCCCAGTGTCTGAACACGTGGAGGGGCCTCGTGCACCAGCAGTGGCTACATATTTCATGCCTGTTCTCACCAAATCCTCTCAGTAATCCTGAACGGTATTATTACTGAAGAAAAACACGGAAGGCAGTGAGCTTTGGCAACTTGCCCAAGTCCCCAGCTACGCCACGTGCTGACCTTGGTCTCACGGACCCCGGCCCAGCAGAGGTCCTGGTTCACGTCAGGCACTCAGTGCCTGGCTCTGCGCCTCTGCTCTATAGCCCTGGGCCTCCGTCCAAGCTTGGCCCTGTGACACAGCTCACTCCCGGGACCATGGCAGCCTCCCCACAGGCCTTTCTGCCTCTACACTTCCTCTCGCGCTGGCCTGCACGCTGCTCTGCTGCAGGGCCCCAGGCCCTCTCTGCCCCAGCTCCTCTCTCACCCATTCTTCTACCCGCCTGTGGTCCTGCCACTTGTCTCTCTCCATCACATTGTGTGCTTTTGTTCTCTGCTGTCTCTTGGGTCTGAAATGTCCATGAGGACCACGGAGGTATGTGCAAAGTATAGTGGGGGCATCCGGGGAGGCTCTGGGGGTGTCCGCGAGGCTTTGCAGAGGAGCTGAGGTCTGTGCTTAGAGCCTGCAGGCAGATGAAGGTCTTTGGGTTAGTCCAGGTGGAAGACACAGCGAATGCAAAGGTGGGGCGGGGGAGGGAGGGAGTGCAACAGGCAGGAGCGGAACATGAGAGTGGAGAGGGGCTGGAGGAAGGCTGGAAGGGAGGCAGCTCCCCGCCCCGGCCCAAATGATCCTGTCTCGTTTGTGCTCTCCTAAGTTAGCCCAGATGTGCTTTACACTTGGCTGTGAATCCTGGCCAAACATGGGCTTGGTTGTGCCACGCAGGTACGTGGAGTGCAGGCTGCAAGCTCTTCCTCGAGTTGCTACCTGATGCCCTTGCAGGTGGTGGCTGGTCAGCCCCCAGTCTCCGAGTGGACCTCCGGGGGCACAGGGCGCCCAACTTGTTCCCAGCGGCCTGACGCACAGTAGAAGCTTAATAAGAGACTGTTGAATGATTAAAGGGAAGTTGGCCCTGAAGGAGAAAGCGGAAGTCTGTCCAGGCCAGGTGCCCTGCAGACTTGGCCCATGTGGGAGGATCTGAGGAGTGCCTGGGAGGGTTAGCGGGTGGTCATCACTGCCTGGACTTGAGCAGTCCAGCGCTGTCTGGACCCCAGGGCTGTGCCTGCCCAAGGCCCCTTTCCAATCTCTAGCCACCACCACCCAGGGTCTTCACCCCTGACCCAGAGATGGAGCCTGCAGAGACTCCAGGCTAGGGCCACGTTATCACTGCTGGGTCAGGGACCTCACCTGAACTCTGGTACCCACCAGCTGCAGAGGAACCAGCCTGTACCGAGCAGAGTCTATGCAAGGTATTCTGCAGAGCCCTTCCAGCGGGGAAACAGCACAGAACCCCCTGAGCTGCGTGGTCTCACGTTAACGCTGTGACTGGGCACTTACTGTGTGCCAGGCCTCTAAACACTTCACCTAACCAGCAGGATGGGACTACTGATAATATCCCCATTGGACAGACAAGGAAACTGAGGCCCAGCAGGTGCAATTACTTGCCCAAAGAGATGTAGTTGGTCAGGAGGCCGACAGCCCTGTTCCAGCGCCATGGTCTTAGTGATCCCAGCGTCCTTCCGGAGACGGGAAGGTGCCCTGCTGGCTTGACGCCTGGGTTCTGGATGGGCACCTGCAGATCTGTGGGCAAGTTTCAGGGGATCACCGGGGATGGACTGGGGCCTGCCTGGGCTTTGCAGCCAGACGGGCCTGAGGCTGAGTCTCAGCTCGTTACTGAGTCTCTGGTCATTATTATCAGTCTTCCACTGGACCACCAGCTTTGAAACATTTGACTTGAGAAGGCCATTCATATAGGACAGCGAGTTGCCATTTGTAGAGGCACATTTGCGTTTCTACAAGGGCGTTGATCTTTGGAAGTATTGCACTCCTGCCCTAGATCTGGCTCAGCAAACGGAAGGTAGAGTTCAACCAGACTTGACATTGCTAAACGGGCTTTCTGGTTGTGGCCCCAGGACCCTAACCTCTCAAACCCCTCATTCCACTGCGGCTGCCCCAACTGGCCCGGGCTCGCTGCAGGCTGGCGAGCCCAGGGAAATGCAGGATTCCAGTGAAGTTATTTAGACTCTTCTGTTAATGACTTCCGAGGAGGCACTCCTCCTGAATATGCAAATCAATCCGTGGGGACTTGTGAAAAAAGCCTGCTTAGCTTACAATCACACCCCTACTTGCCTCTGAAGAGGTGTGGCTTCGAAAGATGCCTGGGCTCCACCTGCCAGCCTGTGGGAGTGTGGCGTGGGGGTGAGGATGGCTTGGCCTGTGGCTCCCCACAGCTCCAAGCTTGATTCTAGCCTTTTTCCTCCTGAGGGGTCACTCCCTCTCATCAAGGACATTTTAAGTGGCTTTTAAAGCCTTTGCTCAAGTCTCAATGCAAAGACTCCCCTTGGAGATGCCCAGCTGGGGAGCTACCTGGCGCATTAGAGCTTCTCTAGCGGCAGCCCTGGCAGGGAGGGCAAGGGCAGGGGGAGGGTGAAGGGGGCTGGGGCAGAAAAGCCGAGGAGGGGCTAAGGGGGGTCTTCAGAAGGTGACCTGTGTGAACCCTGAGGTCCTGAGGCACGAGGGCCAGGCCAGGCCATGTGCTTTGGGCGCAGGAAGCTGGAGGACAAGGGAAGCCCTGTGGTCAGACCCCGCCTAGACTAATCAGCTGAGAAAGAACTGCGTGCCATGTGTGTGCCTGATGGGCACTATTCCTCAGTCTTGGTGAAATGAGCAAGGAGCTCATGGCAGAGCTGGGCCAGGAGGCCCCTAAGGAGGGAAGAAGTTCCGGCCATACCCTCCCTGGCCCTCGTCACCACCTTGAACCCTAGGTACGAGAAAGACTTTTAACTGGGTGTCTGCTGAGCAGGCTCTCTGGCCAGACACTGCTCCAGCTCCAGCTCAGACCTTGTTTGTTCCACCAGCTCCACGGCTGCTCCTCCTCCTCACACCAAATGGCATTTAAATGTTAATCAAGTCAGGGTTGCCTAGCTGTGCTCCCCAGCTCCCCAGAGGCTACTGTAGGTCAAGGCCAAGCCTGAGAAGCGGTCCCACCCGATCTGGGACTGGTGATTCCTCAGATCCTGTTCACCCAGGGCCTGCGGCCAGCCAGACTCGGGGTTCATGGGACAGGGCATGGTGAGGATGGGTGGGAGCGCAGGACTCCGGGCTGAGGGGTGGACAGAGAGCCCAGGGCGCGCTGCTGACGCAGGGAGGAGCACGGGACTGCCTCAGCTTGGAGTGTACTTGCCCTGGACCTGAGGGTCCCTCAGGTCAGAATTAGCCCTTTGGACCCCTGCTTTACTTGCAGTACCCCCCTGAGTTCTCTGAAATGCCCCTCCTTGTCCTGTTTCTCCTGTGGCCCCTCCCCTTCGTCCGCCTACTGCCTGCCGGTTCTCCGTTCACCTGCTCTCCTGGGCCCTCCTCCTGTCTCGCTCTGGCAAAGCTCTGTGCATTTGAATACACCAGCTGCGGGTTCAGGTGTGGTTTGGGCAGCTTCCCTGTCTGGATGATGAAGATGACACGGGCCCCTGGGGAGATTATAGGACAAGATGCCCAGGAAAGAGGTTGGCCCAGAGTAGGCCCTCTTGAGGTCCTCTGGTTCCTTCCTCTGTGTTCTCCTTGTTTCCCTCTGAAACTATCACTCCTCTCCATGTCTGTGCAGAGCAGAGCCCCGCCTCTCGGCAGCTGCCCGGAGGACTCCTCACGTGGAGGTGCACAGGCCCCCCTGGGCCTTTGTGGAGGGTCCTGGGCATGTGGTTGGGTATGTATGGCAGCAGAGGAATGGAAAGCTGGGTGAAGTTACAAGATGCTGAACATGCTTTGTGCCTCCAAAAAAAAAAAAAAAGAAAGAAAAGAAAAAGCCATTAGTAGCCTCACAAAAGGAAGAGAACTTCCCACCCAGGCAATATTTTCATGTACAGAAATTTATCACCTACCAGAACACAGACAAGAAATAGGAGAGGAGGAAACATTTTTCCAGGTACCCAAAATCAACATAAAGAAAATAAGTACAAACATTTTTCATATCATAGATCTCAGGCTCTCTCTTACAGCATTATAACTCTTACTTTAGGGAGAATCATAACAGCACTGATATTCTGGGTTCCAAGCACACGAGAGCTTGGAAAGGGCATTATGAGGGGCGGCGGGTGTTACTGGAGCTCTAGTAGACGTGGCAACTGTCAGCTGTCAGACATCTTACAGGGCGGATCATGGACAGGACAGTAAGGTTTTAGTGTTAAAGGGGTGTGTGAGTTACCAGTGATCTGGATTATCGGTGGTCCTTCAAAGTAAATTCCTTCCCAAGGCTTCTAGATACCTGAGGTGTTAGGCCCTAAGGCTGCCCCTGCGGACACGCCCTGGAGGGTGCCCAACCCCCTAGCACACACTGACCCCTCCCACCCTGTGCCTTTCTGGGCTTCCCCACAGGGCCCTGCCTGGTGTTCTCCGCCTCGCCTCGCTCTCCAGGCTGAGTCTCTGGCTGCAGGGAAGACTCTCAGGATGGGGACCACTTGTGTCCCTGTGTCTCCAGGAACACACTGCTTCTAAAACCCCCCTGGGTGAGGAGATTGAAAAAGGGGATAGAGGGAGCAGCCTCTTGTCCCTGCGGAGGTGTCTTTGTTCTATGAAATTCTTCATCTTGATTCTTCTAAATGAGTGTGTTTCCAGGGGATTTGCTTTGGGAAGGCTTGCAGAGCTTCCCCTCAGACTCAGCTCTGGGGGGGCCGGTCCCTGGGCACCCGCCTCGCCCCAGACAGCCTCCCTGTCCTTCTGGCTTCCTGTCTCCCCTCCTTTGGCCCTTCCCTGGAGCCAGCATTTCCACAAACGCACCGTTCTTGGTTTTTGCTCTATTTCCCAACCGCAGTCCTTTTCTTGGGGCAGGAGAGATGACAAGTGTCCTCTTGCTTTTCCCTGGCAGCCACCCTGGGAATTGGCCCCATCCCTGACCTGGGCTCCAGGGCCGACCCTGGAGTGTCAGACACTCAGGCCCCAGCTGAGGTGGAGAGCAAGGTTCTGCCTGAGACAGTAGCTGGAGGATGGAGCTTTGTGGCTGTGGCCCTGGTCCAGAGGCTACAGTCTGCAACTCTGAGCCCACATGGCGTTGCCCTTGGGGCACTGTCTCCCTTGGGCCGGCCCTCAGCAGAACACGGTGTGCCCCAGCCCCAGGTTTCTGCACATCTACAGGGAGGATTTGCTGAAACCCTAATGCAGTATCGTTTCTGGTTAGGCCTAAGAAACTTAGAATGAGGAAGAGAAATAAATGGAGTGCTCAGGGTAGAACGAGTCTCAAATGCTCTCATAAGGCAGTCCCAAGTGAAATACAGGTGACTCTATGCCTTTCAGCTGCTGGGTCCAGGAAGACCAGATGAAATAGGAGGCGGGGCCTCTGCCCTTGCAGGCTGGGGTGAGGGGGATGGTGGGGACACTGTAGCAGTGACAGAGAGCAGAGGATGGTCAGACAACAGGTGCCTGAGGAGATGGGAGAAGAGGAAGGCCAGTGAGGATGGAGCAGCCGCTCAGCCTTCCAGGTCTTAAAGGAGGGGGAGGGCTGGGGAAATGGCAGTGATAGGGGGCGCTTCTGAAGGCATGGTCTGGGGGGTAGGGTGGGAGAGAGCAGAGAACGATCACCCTGAAATAAGGCATGGGTGCTGGGCAAAAGGGTCCTAAGAGAGAAGAAGAGCCAGAATACCAAGGGCCTCAAAGGCTCAGCCCTCAAGGCAACAGACAACCACTGCAGGGTCTTGAGCAGGGATGTAGCCCAAGGAAGATGGGAGGAGGTGGTTCAGTTACCCCTAAGTTGGGAGGCAGAGGGTGGTTGACTGCCTCCTGACCTACCCCTCTCCCATCCTCACCTCTGGGGTAGGAACCCTCTGTAGGAGGGGGCAGCCTATCCCCTGTCCCTGTGAGTGAGGTTGGAGCCAAGGGCTCGGGAGGTGTCATGGGGAAGCACAAGAGAGAGTAATTCCCATGCAACCCCTGAAGAGGGATAGGACGAACTTAAAACTAAGTCAACAGCGGGACACACCACTCTTGAAAAATGACACTTGACATGGACGATAGTTCAATCCTACCTCTGGGTCCAGGTGATCGATTGGGTGATCAGGACCGAGGGCCCCTTCTTGACAGTGATTTATAGGATCATGACTTGGACATTTTGGTCAGAATTTAGAGGGAGACAGGCCTTAGCTCAGCCTAAAGAAGAACTTTCAAAGCCTTAAAACTGCCTGACCTGGGAAGAGAACATCTTGAAAAGACCGTGGGCTCCCTATCCCTGGAGATGCTTGAAAAGGAGAGGCCTCGGGTGGGATATTATCCATCACTGTGTTCTCTAGCTCTTGGTTCTGTTGAGGAGGACGGTCTCTGTTCTCCCCAAACCAGGTCTTGAGGTGACCAACAGAATAGGGCTTGGACAGGAACATCATGGAGTGGGCTGAGAACTGCTTATAGCGCAGAGCACAGCCTGGTTAGCCTTTATTGTTACCCTGCTTATTAAGAACATCCACAAGGGTACCCAAGTCACACCCAGATGTCAGCTCTGCTGGGTCTCAAGCCCTCTGCTCCTGACAACTACCTGCTAGCTCAAAACCCCACACGAGGGTTGCAGGGTAAGTCTCTATTTCTTTTTGCAAACCAAGAGCGAGGCTCAGAAGTGGGGAGCTCATGTAGCAGTGGAGGTGGAGGGGGCTGTAGTGGGCCTCACCCTGATCCTGTCTTCCCCCCACTCTTGTTCAGGCCCTTTGCCTGGTCCTCTCTTGGCTCCGAAGCTCAGTTCCCATGGAGACAGAGCCAGTGGAGGACGCATGGATATTCCCTGTGGAAGAGCAGGAGGCTGGGCTTGGGGTGACGGAGCCCTTGCCCTGCCCACCTCCTATACCCTGCTCTTCCCACTACAGCAGATCCTCTCTGTCTGAGATGAATCTGATGCCCAACTCCTACCCCACCATCTCCCATTTCCCATGGAGCTCTTCTTGGTGGCTCCTTACTGGTTTCCCATTAAAGAGACATTTACTGAAAACCCAGTGAAAATGCTAAGCGCGGCAGGGTCCAGGAGTAGGGGTGCTGGGATCCTGGCCTCTCAGAAGCTTTAGCCTGGATTTAGAGACACGATCTGGGGGAGGAGACCTGGGAGGCCATCCACGGGCAGGGGAGGTGTTGCAGGGTGTAGGTGCAGGGGTGTTTGCACGAGGAAGTGAGGGAGATGGAGCTCAGGTGGTAGTGATTGGGGGCTTCTTGGAGGAGATGTGACCCGAGAGTTGAAGAGGATGAAGCAGGCTGAGAGGAAGGAAGCAGCATAGTCAAAGTGGGTGGAAATGATAGAGGAGAAGAACCTGACTGGAGACAAATGTGGGAAGGAGAGAGAGGTGGCTGGGAGGAGCTGGGGACAGCCCCTGTCAGCCCCTGAGCTTGAGTCTTCTGGCCTGTGGGCTGCAGAAGAGTCCTGAGCTGGGGCCGGGTAGGAAGAGGGAAGGAAAGGATGCTCTGGGGGTGTTTTCCTTGCCCTGCATCGGACATTTGGTTCAATAGGAACAGGTGAGCCACCTCTGACGTTTTCCAGAGGAGCTCTGGTGTTGGGTGCCCACCAGGGACATGGTACAGGAGTGTTTCCATCTTCCCTGCGCTAAGAACAGGGAAGCAGAGGAAGGAAAAATGGAAATTGAATCAGGGAGAATGTTTTTTTTTTTCCTTGAGAGAGAAAAAGAAGGAGAGCACAAGTGACATTTGAAGCCATAATACCTTAAAGTCAATATCATTACCTCTGATATTTACTGTCAGCTCCGAGGCGCTAGCGAAGTGGGAAAGTTCATCCATCTCTCCCTACGCCAACCGTGGCATCGCCAAGAGCCTCCCCCTCCCTCCCCTCTGTGCAATTTCAGTTAATTGTTTGACTGTGTTAACACCCCACCACCCCACCCAGCCAGTCTTCCAGCAGGGTCAGGGGAGGGTGGGCTTGATGAGGAGGCAGCGGAGGGGGTGGGATGGGAGCCCAGGGACGCAGGCTGGGGAATCTCAGAGCGAGGCTCCAACCCCATCTTAACACAGACTGCAAGTCATCTGGGTCTCAGAGATTCCATCTGTGACCTGGGTATGCAGACACTAGACATGTCGCACGATACAGACGTCATTCATTTATCATCAACCCATTAGATGAGAACTCAACCTTCCCTGCCCCCAACTCCCTGTCAGTCTCCTTCCTGCCGGTTCTGTTCTCTTGACCTTACACCCTCATACTCATGTCTGCAGCAACTTCTCTTTCATCCTTGGCTGCCTGTCTGGCCCTGGGATCTTGATTCTTCTCCCAAAAGTAAGACAGCTGGGGGCCCTGGCTCCCTGGGGCTGGGAGGAGAGAGCACTGCCTCCCCCCTTGGGTGGCCTGTCCTCCCTCTGCCCATCCTGACCGCCGCAGTCTCTGACTGGACCTCTTCCCAGGGGCCTGGTTTGATTTCAAATCCAATTTTCTGCCACAAAACTTCCTCTTTCTCTGTGTTGGCGGCCAGCATCTGTCATTGTCAGCCAGCAAAGTCATTTTTATAACCTGATCCCAGGGTTTGGGGCCACCTTGGTGTGGAGGGAACAGGTAGCTGGGCCCTTCCACCCCCACCCAAGCACATGAGCTCAGGCCTGCCCATCTGCTGTGCCCTTGTGGGGCAGCCACACACAAACAGAGTTGAGTTGACCATGCATACTTGTGGAGTCTGGGCCTTGTGCAGCGCAGGTGGGCATGCACCATCTGTGTGCGAGCGTGAGCAGGCGTCTGAGGACCTGGGTGAACACCTGGGCACCCATGTATGGGTGGACGTGCCTGTTCCTGCCACACACGGGCCTGCGCACATGAGCCCATGAGCACAGCAAACCTCAGCAATGTTTGCCTTCCGGGAACCACGTGCCCGTTTGGGAAGCGCAAAGGTAGATTCCAGAATGGAGAGGAGTGGAAGGAGCTGGCTGGAGTGAGGTTCACATAGAGACGCTTCCACAGAGACGTGCAAGGCTCCTGTACCCCAGTCCCTCCCAGTTGCTGAGCCTTCCCCAGTCTGCAGCCTCTGCCACGGGGCCACCAGCACCTGAAATAGACACGTGAATATGCTACTCTCTCCCAAACCCTCCCAGCCATTGCTCAAGGACTGTGTCTACCCCCAGAAACTTCCTCGCCCCAATTTACTACAGTTATGGTATCTCCCAGAGGACTGGCTCTCTGGGCCTTCCAAAGAATCTACAGGTGCCTCTGAGGACCGCAGGAGAGGGATATAGAGGAGGGTCTCTTCTCCTGACAGTGTGCATGTACTGAGCTGGCCAAAAAGTCCATTACATTTTTTCTGTAAAATAAAAGGCACATTTTTCATTTTCACCAATAACTTTATTGACTTGGATATTTTGAGTATGCCAGCTATCTCCCACTATTGGCTTCTAGTGGGTAGAGGCCAGGGCTGCTGCTAAACATCTTCCAATGCATAAGACAGCCCCACAGCAAAGAATTATTCGGCCAAAATGTCAATAGTATCGAGGAACTTCAAAAACCACTTTCGACACGCTCAATCAGTCATAGCACCTTCTCCGTACACTGTTCAAATCTTTTTTTGCATTTCAGTTGCGTTTTTATTTTTTCTTGAAATAATAAAGCATAATATGCCAAAAATGTGTATTTTCTTCCATCTTCAATATTAAAATGGCTGCACAAAAATTCACCAATTTTGATAAGTTTTTTTAAGTGCATGCTGATAGGACAGCTGTCACAATACAATCTAACAAAATTGTTTCAAGTGAAGTTAAAGACAACTAAGCACAATTAGAGCCACCGTACAGAAAAAAAGGTAACGAACCTTTCAGTCTTTACCCTGGGTATTCTGAGTCTCCAGCCAGCATCCTGACCACTCCCTCTCCTCACTGTACCTGAGGGCCAGACAATTCTTTAAACACCTGGAATTACTTACCCCTTGCTCTCTAGTCTCACTGTTGCTGCCTTAGTTCCACTCCTCATTGCCCCATACCTGTGCCTGATTCTACTGCTGAATTGCTCAAAGACATGCTAAGGCTCTCCAGTGCCAAAGGATTGGCTCTAAATACTCTAGTCTGGCATTCGTGGTTCTCTGCAATCTGGTCCCCATGACTCCCGCACGCTCAGTGCCTCCTCTAACCCTATTCACACCGTTTGCTCCAGCCAAACCAGGCCGTGGACTTACGCTCTCTGGGAACACAGCCACCACAGCATATTCTGAGAGACCCTGCCCAGGAAAGGCACCGGTGCACTGGGTCCCTGGCATGAGATCTTTGCCCGTCTCCTCTGTGCGCTGGAGTCCTGAGGCCCTGGGCTGTGCAGGCTTCAGGAAGATTCCTAGGAGTGAGGCTAAGTGAAGCATTTCCTCACTCTCCTCAGAACACTCCCCCGATGCCTCCCCCGATGTCTCAGGCAAGCCCTCCCCCAAAGCAGAGGCACCTACTGCCTGAAACCAGAGGGGAAAGGGCAGAGAAAACCATAAAACGAGAGATGCCCCCAGACCCCAGCTCCCAAAGCCTATAAGCTGAGGGCCCACTAAAGTCCCTAGCTCCTAGGCCAATAGGCTCCTCTGGAAGCATAGGGCCCTTTCATTCTTCCTCCAGGGGACAGCTGCCCCACTTCGCTGAGCCTAGGATGAAAGCCCAAGAGGATGTCTGCCTCTTGTTAGGGTGGGGCCATCTCCCCAGGGTTATATTACTAATGGTTTGTCCTGCCTCTCAAGAGAAGGGGGTGGGGTTTCACATTCCCACCAGCCCCATCCACCTTGGCCTTGGACATTATTGGAACAACTGCACTGAGAACATGCATGGCATGGTGGAGGTACCGTTGGGGCTTCTCCATACCCAGTAGGAATCGTGGAACCCAAATGCACTTGTAAAGGAACTTCAAGGCCATCCAGCTTCTCCATGTCCTGACCATAAATGTCCCCTTAAATGACCCCAGTTCATCTACATACAGTATCTTAAACCCACCACAGTTCCCACACATCCTTTGTACGGCAATGAGAGTGAGCGTGCTTTTAGTATTTACCTGAAATCTGACTTCTGTCCTTTCCATATGTGGTTCTCATTTCCTTCTTTGGAGTCACAGGAAACAAGGCCATTCCTTAGGACCACCCTTGAATGAGCATTTTCCCAGTTGGTCCTCCCTCAAACCATGTCATACGTCACACATGTGAAGTCTCCCACATTCTATCACACACATCAGATCACACTTAGTGTTGACCGACCTCCCTCTGGGTCCCAGAGCCGGCTCAATAGCACAGAGCTGAGTGGGGGCCAGTACTTCCTCTCTCTAGACATGGCGCATGCCTCCCTGCTGTCTGAGGTGCAGCTGTATTACACTAGGGACTCCGATTGAGCTGTCAACAGCTGCTTGAAGCCACGTCTTCTGTGTCCTGTGCATCCGCAGCTAGAATATCCACCCCAAGTGAAAGGTCCCAAATTTCTCCCTATTGAACTTCATCTTGTCAGAGTCAATGTATCGCTTTTATCTGCTGAGATATTTTCACATCCTTATTCTGTCGCCTAATTGATGCACCTTCCCTCTCAGCTTTGAGCCACTTGAGAATTCGGGCAGTCTGACTGACATATCTGCAGCCAAGTCTTGATAACAATGCAGATCAGGGTAAGACCCAGGCCAGAGGCAGGCTGCTTGATCCTGGAGACACCTCCCTGGGTTGATGCTCTCCGAATTGCCGCAAGGTTTAGGAACAGGTCTGCCGCCACTTACGGACCTGGTTATTCTGTCATCCAGGCCTTCCTTTCTCCTATGTCTACAAGATCCTCCTGAGAAAACTTGCTGAGGATCAGCTGACCCAGACGGACCATCAGAGAAGGAAACCAACTGTCTGGCCTAGCTCCTTGGGGCATCCTGGGTAGGCCCAAGGAGCACCACTTCTTTCTCTAAGCACCTACATGCCATCTATTCTAGGGTGGCAATGACTGAGATGTTTAACTGATTCAGGGACCCAGGGAGAACAAGACTCTGGGGCTAGAGAGTTAGCCAGTGGGACTGGCCTGGGGAGGGCAGAGTTCAGACACTCATAAGCACACGTTTTTGGTTGCTGTTGTTTTTCTATCTTTCTTTTTCAGTGTGCAGTGGAAGCTTGGTAAAAACAATGTAGATAACAGAGCCTTGGAAAAAGGAGTGTTCTCTCTATGGGTTGGACTCTGTTCAGCAAGTGACTGGTGTGACCTGTTAAGGGCTGGGGTGAGGGATGCGCCAGGGGACGTGAGAGCCCGGGTTATCAAACCGTTTCCACCTAGGAGACTTGATCCAACCACAGACGTCCTTTACGTTCCCTTCACCTGCGAACTCTTTAAAGGTGCGTTCGTGGGCACTGCTTCTTCTACATCTCATAACAGGTGAGGAAGGTACACAGGGAAAAGGGGATTTCCATTTTACGGCGACGCCAAGGTGGCCCAGGGAGACCACGGCCGGGCGGGACCAAACCTGGTAAGCGGTGGCAGAGCCATGTGGAGGGGCCGACTGAACCCTGTGCACCCCACCCACCCACGGACCACAGGCCCTGCCCCCGCCACCCCGACACTGAAGAGCTACACGCACAGGACAGAGTCTCCAGCTGCTGGAGGAACTTAGTCGGAACACAGGACCTGAAATAGTAACGGCGATGAACAGCGTTCCTGGTGATGAGCAGGTCTGTGTATTTACTCCCTGGATTGTCACCGCCGTCCTGTGAGAGCGGCACTGTGTCACCACTTTACAGATGTGGAAACTGAGGCACAGTCACGTGCCCAAGACCACCCAGCCTCAGAGCTGCCCCAACACCTCCCAGCCCAGGGTGAAAGACTGGTTCAGCCTCCAAGGGAAGAGCTGTCTCTGGGAGGAGATCGAAATGTCAGAATGTGTAGGAAGTGGGGGGCAGAGAGGAGCTGAGCAGGCCTTCCAGGTGGCATCCTGCCAGCAGATGCGGGCGAGGGTGCAGGTGTCCTAGACATGCATGCTCCTGCCAGTGGGTCGTGGACGTGAGAGGCCCAGGTGGGCAGGTCCCTCCCCGCCCCGCAGCCTCAGGCGAGCTACCCGTGGGCTCCCAGACGGGTGGATGATCTATAGCTGCAGATGGGGTGAAAGGCCTGCTTTAATCGAACAATAATATTGGGAAGCAAGGAGCCACAATACATCAGCTCCCACCAAATGAAAAATTGAGGCGAGAACATGGGAAGTGAGCAATGAACTGGGAGTGTGCGTTTTACCCAAATCTACAGCAATTTACAGGCTAGAGAGACAGCTGTTCTCACCGCCAAGCCGCTGAGCTCCCAGCACAGCTCGGCCGAGGGGCTCCCTGCAGGCCCCTCATATCCCGCATGCCCCCAGCCAGCCCCTCGCAGGCTCGGCAAGACTAATTTTTTTCTTTCCTTATTTAAATTTTTGTTTTAAGTTCCCTAATGGCAAGATTTTATTTTATTTTTAAATTTAAAAACTTGTGGTGAAATATGCGTTAACATAAAACTTACCATCTTAAGCATTTTTAAATGTATAGTTCAGTGAGCTAACCTTTAAGGCAGGTTGTTGGGCTGTGAACCCTCTGCCCAGCCAGGCAGGGGTCTGTGCTGCCCTGCACAGGTGACAAAGGCATGGCCCTGGTTATGTCTGATTATCACATTTGTTGTACTTTGGCTTCCGGCCCCTGCCTCCCATGGCTGGGGGTGGTACCCATATTCCCTGCCCTACAAGAGGTTGGCCCTTGTCCTCACAGATCTCTACCTTCTCTGGCCTCCATGAAGCTCACTGCCTGTTAGGGGCTGCTCTGGTCTGAGCACTGACTGTGAGAAGCCAGTGTATGGAGGTTGGGTCTTATCCCCAGGTGTACACAGGGGAGCCACTCTTCCACAAGGTACTCCCAAGTCTTGGTGTAGGGATGATTGTTCTGATTTGATCCTGATGGAAAAGCCTTAGAAAGGCTATCCTGTCCCTTCTCGCCTGGTTTCCTCTCCTGCAGTGGCTAACTCCTCATGGGAGGGAGGTACAGGGTAAAGAAGTGTCATCCTTGCTCAGCACTGACCTCAAACCTGCCTCTGCTTCTTATTGGCCGTGCAGCCCTGGGTCCAGCCCTGACTCTCAGAGCCTCAGCCTCTCCTCTGTGGAGTGGAGATGGAGTGAGCTGTGGTGGCTGCTTGGAGCTGGTGGCACAGGGCCCAGCTCAGTGAGATGACGGTTGCATGTAGGTGTATCTTGTGTCTGTGGTGTGGGCCTGTTCAGCCTTGGATGCATGTTATCAGGTTGAATGTGTGCATGGGTGGTCATCACTCAGCCACTGGCTACAGCTGGTGGCCTGGGCAGGGGGAGGGGGACAGCAGGAGGACTATGTGTGTGTGTTTGTGTGTGACCTCCAAAACCTCCTTGCCGCAGAGTATAAATATTTATACGGATACCTGCCATAAATCTGCCCGCCTGGCAAACAAATGAATTGCAAAGGTAACTTTAGTGGGGGTGGGGGGGAGTTTGCAAAAGTGCTTGGCAATGCGGGTGAAGAATGAAGGATAGGAGCGTTAACACGACGAAGCCCTTGGGTCTGCTCCCGGGTCAGCATCCAAACTCTGGGCCTTCGGGGCTGATCCCCTCAGCAAGGAGGGGGAGACACACCCCGTGGCGCACCCCTCCCCTCTGGCAGAGTGCACCATGACTGACACCTGCATGAACTAGGTGCAAGAATGCCCCGTCGTGAGCTAGCCATCACTGATCTCCAGCCCCAGAGAGCCTGACTCCAATTGCTTATGGAATCCTCCACATCCCTGTGCTGTAGAGGGGAAACTGAGGCACAGAAGGGGAAGTGGCTTCCCTAGGCGGTGGACTCAGGCTGTAAACCTGAGGCCAGACCTGGCTCCAACCACCACCCACAGCTGCTGCCTGAGGCTTGGCAGTGGCTGGACACCTGAGTGTGCAGATGGGGCCAGGGCTACTCCGAGCTTCCCTATTCTCTCACTCCTAAATGCTGGCTTCTGGTGACCCTCCCAGGCTCCTGGGTCCTAGGCTCTGGCTCGGTGGAATCTGCCCCATCTAGACCCTCCCCATGAGCTGGAGAAGCTCTCTTTAATTGGGTCCACAAGAACTTTATTACTTGATAGCTAGTTCCTTTGCTTTTCCTGTAACAAATTATCCTAACGATGTGACCCAGGACCAGATGTTAATTGCAATGGAAAGTAATCAATTTTCTTTACTGAGCCCAGACTTGGGGGCAGGTTATTCAGGAGCAGAGATGAGGTTCTTAATGAGGAGTGTACCTGAAGC
>PVJD01010485.1:0-53378 GCA_004026545.1 Mormoops blainvillei | reverse complement strand
GGGGGGCGGGCGGTGAGAGAGCGGTCGAGAGGGAGACGAGGAAAAAAACAGAGACCGAAAGAGAAGGAGGGAGGCAGGGGAATGGACAAAAAGACCGAAGAGAAAGAGGAAGGAAAAGGGGAGAGGAAGAAAGGGGGGAGGGAACGACTAGATCGGGATCCGAGAGGTAGAGGCACGAGAAGAGATGGAAAGGGAAAGAGACGGGGGGTGGGGGTGGGAGGGGGAGAGAGAGAAAGAGAGAGAGAGGAGAGAGAGAAGAGAGGAAAGAGAGGATCGGGGAGGGAAGGAGGAGAGTGAGAGAGCGAGGAGAGGGCGGCCGGGACTGCGGAGCCCGCCCGCCAGCAGCTGCAAGCCAGAGACGCCGGCGGCGGCACGGAGGGGAGGCACGGGAGGAGAGCAGAGAGGGCGGGGAGGCGGGGACCCGGGGCCTCGGGGAGAGATCCCTGGAAGCCGAGCGACGTCACGGGGCCGCGCGGCCGGCCCGGGCCCCGGCCGGCTTCCTGCCCCCGCCCCCAGCACCCAGCGCCCCGCCCGCCCGGAGGGGCCCCCGGCTAGCCCCGCCCCGGCCTGGCGGCCTCCGCGCGCCTCCTCCCAGCCCCCACGCCCCTCCCGCCGGGTGTTTACCCGTCCCCGAGCCGGTGTGCGGCGGCTCCGTGCTGGACCCGCCAGTTCCTCCCACCCCCGGCTGATCTGGGGGTACTGGGGCTTCGGGAGCGGGAAGGGGCGCGGAGAGACGACGCACACTCCGGGGAGGACAGGTGGATGCCGGTCTCTCCCTGGAGGCCAGACGCTGGAGCAAAAGGTCGGAGGGCACCAAGGTGACCTGCGGACACGGCCTCCCCTGCCAGCCGCAAACCTGGAGCCCCTAACTCCCCACCACACTTGCGCCCCACTTCGGAATCTCAGGGCCTGGTCCCTTGGGCTTCACGCCCTCCCTCCCCCACTCCGTTCGCCCTGGAAGGCCCGGCGCTCCGGTTCCCGCGGGGCCGCTGGGTGGAGTCCGGGGGGTGGGGGAGGAAAGGGGCAGCCCCGCCTCGGGGAGGAGAGGGGAGCGCCGCGTGACGCCGGGCTCGCCCGGGATGCCCGGCTCCCAGCGTCCGCTTCCTCGGCCAGGGACGTCCCGGACCGGCAGCCCTCTGCCCTCGGGGACCTCCCTTCCAGCAACAGCCAAGAGCCTTTGGGGGAGACTGGCTTCTGAGCGGAGAAGCGGGGTCCCTGATCCCAGGAGGGAAACTGGGGCAGCCCCAGAGGCCAGGGAGGTGCATCTGCCAGGCAGACCGTAACTCCGAGGGGGCAAGGTGCAGGAGGAGAGCTTGTTATCCTCTCCCAGAGCCAACAGCACCTGCTCTCCCCCTGGCGACAGCATTCGCTCAACAGAGCCAGTCTGACCACAGAAAGGGGCAGCCACCCCTAGAGGCCTTGCTACCTGCTGAAGGCAAGGTTAGGAAAAACATCTAGGTCGCCCTGGTGAGGTCTCCACTGACTCACCCCGCGGCCTTGCAAGAGGTCCCATCCATGAAGGAGCATCCTCGAGTTCACTCTCCCCTTAATTCTAGAGCTCAGGGGGCTGGGGGGCTGGAGGGAAAAGGGAAATAGTGATGTCGGGCTTGGTAGAGAGGCTGCCTGTGAGCAGCCTGCCCAACCTCCTCCCCAAACTGTGTTTGAAAGTCACCTGGCCTCCAGAGACCAGTCATCTTAGGGGTAAAGGGGATGAAGAGGGCCGAAAAATGGGACACAGGGCATTGTAGCAGATGGAATGAGGGTGACCTTTGGATTCGGGTCTGGGTTTGAGTGCCAGCCCTGTCATTTGCTAGCTGTGTGACTGCACAAATCCTGTCCCCTCTCTGAACTCCCATAATTTCAGCTGTAAAGTGGTGTTTGTGACCAGTGATCTGCCTGTGAACCTCAGAGGACTGTTATGAAAACAAAGCACCAGGCTCTGGGCGCCTGACTAAGAGTGGATATGTACTAAACATTTGACAAATGACTTGGAAATTAGTGGGAAAGAACAGCAGCACTTGCTTCATTTCCATTACAGAGCCATCAGAGCTAAGCAGACCCTTAGAGATGGCCCAGCCCGAATCCTCACTTACAAACGGGGAGACCGAAGCCCAGAGAGGGCCAGGGGCTTGCCCCAAAACCCACAGCTTGTCAGAGGCAGAAGCAGCAGGTCTCTAGCCTGCCTTTGCTCTGCGCGGCTTGCCATCTGTCTCCAGTCATTAAAGCTCTAAGTGTCTGCTTTGAGGTTAGCACCAGACCAAGTGCTGGAAGAGAACACAGAAGCAGGATGATAAAGGTTACAAGAAGAAGCTCGTACATTTGTATCATGCTTTCTGTTTTGCCCAAAAGCATTTTCACATCCATTATTGACTTTGCTTCTCAAAATAAATAGCTTTTGTGGTAGAAAGAGATGTTGCGTCCCCATTTAACTGATGTAGCTGAAAGAGGATAAGTGACTTGCCAAGGTCACGAGTTAGAGATAGAACCCGGAGAAGCCACTCTTCCCAGCTGTGATTCCAGGTGCCTGTAGGGGAAACCCCACAGCGGTGACAGCGTGCCGGGAGGGACCACCACACTCATCTCATACCCACCTAGCCTCCTCCTTGCTGCTGAGTTATGACACAGTTTACGCGATGAGCATCTACCGCAGAGCCACCGCACAGAAAGTAAGCAGAAAGGCACAGAGAGGGCTGGCCAAAGCCTGCTACACACAGCCAGTGACAGGAGAGGAGCCAGGTTTTACACCCCATGTGTTTTTATGTTTGCCTTGCCGTGTTCCAATAAGGTTAACGGGGGCAGCACCACACCTTGCTAAGTCAGCACCCACCTGCTTGGCAAACCACACACCCGTCTCAGGCACATGACACTTTACAGGTGGAAAAGCATTTCCATGGCTGTTACCTTCTTAGAGCCTTCCATGTAGAAGCAGCAAGACTGGGTCAGCCAGGCCCATTTTACAGATAAGGTACCTGAAGGTTGAAGGTGATGTCACCAAGGTCACACAGAAGTTCTGCCAGGGAAAGTACGAATGCACATCAGTGTGGCATCCCTCCACCGCCATCACTCCCAACTGGCTCCGCTACAAAGACCTCATTCAGTCCCCCGTTTCTTCCAGCCTTTTGGGGGCCATCCCTTCCTCTGGGAGCCCTAAGTCTGGATGCAGACACGTCCTGAGGCTCCATTCCTGCCTTCCCCACCGCAAAGGGGGCTGGCTCAGATGACCAGGGCTCCGTTGAAGAAGCCAGGTCCAGGTTAAGAAATGGACCGAGTAAGGTAGGAGTGGAGGCTGCCTTCCCACCACCCAGCCAGGCAGCCCGGCAGTGCACAGTCTGGTGCGGTAGCCCAGTGTGAACGGGGTAGCCTCCCCTTTCAAATCCTTAACCTGTCATTTCCTAACTCTGTGATCATTTCGCCTCTTTGTTCCTCCATTTCCTCATCTGCCAAATGGGGACAATAATTGTTCCTACTTGATGATGTGTTCCAGCAAAGGAGATCATAGCGGCATTGAATGCTAACACACAATGTGCCCTCAATAAATGGACTTATCATTATTAGCTATTGACTCTCTTTGCGGGTGTGGACAAACTGACTCTCTCTGCTAGGCCTCTGACTCTGTATCACCAATAGGGAAACTTGGAGAAAATCCCCTTTATTTTTCAGCTACAAAATCAGCCAGTTCTCCTATATCTACCTAAAACCTGCTTGAGGCAAAGGTCGGGGGGCTGGCTTCCCCCTCAAACCTCACCCTAGAACTTGGCAGAATTGAGAACCACAGGACTGGGCCGCCTCTGTGGGCTCTGTCAGCACAGTGCTGGCGGGGCAGACAAAGGGAGGCCCTGCCCCAGCGGTACCCAGGGTAAAGCACGTGCTCAGCGCGCATTAGCTCCCTTTGTTTCCTTCCCCTTTCTCCTGTCCAAATGGAGAGATGGAGGCACGGACAGCAACATCAGAGACCTGAAGAAGAATGTGGCTGCTGGATCCCTCAGCCCTGATACAGGGCATCAGCCAGCAGCTCGGGGCCAGGGTCCCATTGAGGTGGAGCCCTGGGAAGGCCGAGCTCTGCTGGGGTGGCCTCTGCCCCATCTGTCAGCAGGGGAAGCCAGATGCCAGTTCAGTGGCCAACTGGTCACCTGCAGAGAGGCTAAGTAGCCTCCCAGCAGGGAACCACCACTCTGAGCCAAGGCTGGATAAAAATCTCCACATCATCCCCCCGCCCCGCGCTCGGTGACCGGAATCTGGGTATCGCCAGTTCCCCACCTGCATGGAAAGGCAGGGCCTCTGCCCCCGCAGCCCCATGCACGACACAGGCACAAACACACAAGTGAGAGAAAGCGTATCAACTGACTAGAGGTGACTCAGACCTAGAGTCAAGGAACAACAGGAGAAAAATCACTCATCTCTCCTTCATTCGGCAAACATCTGTTGAGGACTTCCAGGGCAGACACAGCCCTTCCCCCAGTACAGCTCAAGGAATATTAGCTTCTTTATTTGTTTAATTGCCAACACCCTTTCTTTCAACAAAAATCTCAAGGAACCTCAATATATAGGGTCCGGCACAAAAAACGCCCTTTTTTTATTACAAAATCTTTTATCACAAAATCATAAACATGTAATTCTGTAACACAACAACATCGCACTCAAGCACACCATATGGCATTATAGGTGAAATGTTCAAATTAAAACTATAAATTATTACACCCATATTATTACTGTACCAATTGCTCTTAAGCAAGCCTCACTTCTGCTGGATGCTGTATAAAACATAGATAAAGAGTGCGCTTCTGGGAAGATAAGAGCTCAGGACCCCACCCCTTGGGTTCCCCATACCCTAGTTGGTCCCCAAAGAGTCTCCAAAAAATGCCCAGAGTGCTACATGACTCAATGTGAAACCACCTCCCATTACAGATGAGGAAACTGAGACCCAGGTGGAACATGCTAGAACCCAGACCTTCTGCTTACAGTCTGAATCACACTGGATCACACTGCACACCGGGAATTCTATGGGGGCGGGGGTGTCCAGCAACGCGCAGTCAGAAAATAAAAGGTGTTTTGTGTTGGTTTTTTTTTTAAACAATAAAGTTGCTGTGTTTCTTTAAAATAAAATAAATAAATACAAAGAAAACTTAAGAAAGAGTGAGGACAGCCTGGAACTCTGAGAGAGCAGCTCTGCCTACACCCCCCAGCCCAGGATGGGCAGGTGGGAGGCGATGGAGCTCCATGTCACCCTGGAAAACAATTGCCCCTCTCAACCCAAGAAGGGCCTGGCACCATGGCGCTCTTCTGAGTCCGCGTGATACTGGGGGCAGACAAGGGCGGGTATGACTTCAGTCCCATGGACAAATGCTGACAGCGCAGGAGGTTAGGAATCGTCTGGCTCCAAAGCCCGGCCTCTGAATACTTCACCCAGCCTGTCTGGTTTCTCCCGTCCAGGGTCCCCAGGAGGCTTGACGTCCCCTGACTAAAGAGCCCCTGACTTTACCAGAGCAATCAGCTGAGCCAAAGGGTGACCCCTCCAGGGTACTAAGGAGGAGATAACCCCCACCACAGTTCAGAAAGGGCACCACCTCCCTCTGATCCCAAACTCTTACCACCAATCACTATTAAGAGCATACCGTGCCCCGGGATCATGCCAATGGCCATACAGTTACCTACACTCACAATAACCTTAGAAGGTGGCTGTGAGGTCATCTCTATTTGATGTCATCCGCAAGGGCTCTGAGTCTAGCGGATGTGAGCGACGAGCCCAAAGCTGCACAGCGTAAGACAGGCAGCTGGTCTGACTCAACGCCAAGCTCTCAACTGTTGGGTGACAGTGCCTCCCTGAGGACACCTGAGAGTCAGAAAACCAAGGACAACCTTCTTCTAGCCTCTGCACCTTGGTTTACCTGCAGGAATGGAACGGGTGTCGAGTAAAGGGTCTTGCAGGTGGAGGGCCCCTTTGGGAATCTGATAAAGAGATCCGTCTTTTTCCTTCCCAGACACAGAACATGGCGTGCACAATTTCCAGGGGATCTCTGAACCCCAGAGACCCCTCACATGAAGAACACAGGACTGAATCCTATAAATGACAGCCCCGACCAGTGTCCTCTGACAACAAAAAGGCTTTTAATACCTGTAACCCCAGAGGCGGGAGAACCAATTGAGGAGGCCTTCACCTTGACTCTTCCCCCAAACCTGGGGTCAGGACTGTGGGGGCTCAACCCTGAGCAGAGGGATGTGGCCAGTAACTGCTGAGCCAGGTTCCACGGAGGGGACTGTGCACAGCTCTGGACCGGTTGGTTCCCATGTGCTGTTTTCTGAGCACTCTCCCATCCCACAGATGTGAAGTCATTTGATGTCCACGATAGGCTTGTGACGTTGGCAGGGCAAAGAAGGAGTACTTTCCCATTGCACAGTGGGAAAAAATGAGTCCCAGACGAAGAAGATGAGCCACCCAACTGGAGACCGAGCCAGGACCGAGACCCCAGTTCTGCCAACAGCCAGCGCTCGGTGTTCCGTTCACTGGACCTGGCGGAGGAGGGTGAAATGAGGGTGGATCAGGAGACCTGAGTTTAACCGCAGCTCCACCCCTTCCTAGCCGTGTGATCTGAAGGCAGGCCCTTCACTCTGTGAGTCAGAATTCCTTTCAGGGGTAACCAGATCTGCCTCAAAGGGATATTGTGAAGATCAGATGAGTTGCTGATGGGGTCACTGTGATAAGAGAGGGCGGGGAACAGCTGTATGCGGCTAGTCCCACCACCTAGAGCCCCCCAGAGCCTGCAGGGGTGGACAGAAGGGCCTTTCCTTCCTGGGACCGGAACTGCCTGGGTAGCAGCTAGGGTAGAAAAGACTGAGGAGCAGCCGCTGCGTGGGCACCGAGGCTTTCCCAGTGCCCGGCCAGGCCCTGGGCTGAGCACGGGATGGGGAAGCGGGGAACTGGTCCGGTGGCGGGGGCGGGCGGTAGGTGCCCGGCACAGGTGAGAAAAATGTGAGGAGAGACAGACTCACAGAAATAGAAAATCGCGTCTGAGGGGAAGGCAGATCCACGTGCAGAGGAAGAAGCTCGTTCACACACTCAGAGGCAGGAGACAAACCGGGGAAAAAGAGGCAGAACTGCCGAGTAAAGCGATGTTAACTCTCAGAGGCAGCAGAGAAGGGGACGGAAGAGCCTGATGCACGCGAGACAGGGCAAAGGGCAAAGACAGAACCCAGGAGAGGAGAGCAAGGCTGGGAGAGGGAAAGCTTCTGGGGAGACGAGCAAAATCTGTGCCATACAGTTTTTTTAAGCACCCTTTACCAGTGTGAAGTCATTTGGGTATTTTAAGAACATGTGATGCATTATGCATATCTCGTTTTTGTTGAAGGAAATCATGGTTAGTATATTTAAAGATGTGAATGCCTGGAAAATTATAGGGGGAGAAATGTGGGATTTTTTTTTCCCCTGAATTTTCTGGGTTTCTCAAAAGCTTTCACATCTGCACCCAGCTTCCTGGTGAATTGGGCAGAGAAAGGAAGGAACTGGAGAGAAAATTCCTGCTTCCTGCTTCTCTTCTTCGCAAGCTGTGCCTAGCTGGACCTGGGATCAGCAGTCCAGGGTCCTCCTCTGCCTCTGCTCTCAGGCCTCCGAGGCCTGTTCCCTATCCCTCAAGGAAGAGAAAATTGCAGACGTGTTTGAAAGCACAATCTCAGTTTCCCCTCTGTGTCCTCCAGCTTGCATCAACCATGGGGGCGCAGCGCCACCTGGAGGCCACAGCAGAGAATGCAGCATTAGGAGGGATTCCAGCACCCGTCCTCGGTGCGGGTAGGGGAGAACTAAAAATTCTGCGTCGACTTACTGCAAGCGTGTATGAAACCCCACCCCATGAAACACTTTAAGCATTAGGGAAGACTGAGATGGGTGGGATGCTTTCAGTTTTGACAATCTGGACATTAATATTAGTATGACCTCGTTTGTACCCCGCTTCTCTCCACCTAGAGAATATTCGGGTTAGAAATCCACAGTGCCCGGCACACTAGGTGCTTAATGAATGCTTTTTACATTCCGCTGTGGCCTCTCGAGTCATGGCCCGATCCTGGAGGGACCTGTATTTGAGGTGCCTGGTGTGAGTGGCTCTGGCAGGGCCAGAAGATAAAGGACAAGAGCGGAGGGGCCGGTCGATTGCACCGGGCAGGCCCGCGCCGAGGTCTGGCTGGCCCTCCGGCCAATGCCCCTGTCACTGGCTCCGCCTCCTGTGCCCCGTTCTTGGGGAAGGGAAATGCCAGGTCCCTCGGCTGGCATCTGGAAGACAATAAGGCAGCCGCCGGAAAGTGACTAATGAGCGCCCTGGGGAGCAATTCAGGACATCATCCATGGAAACTTAGCCCGTTCAAAATCGATAAGCGGACACTATCTAATTAGAGAGAATGTGCTGAGCTCCCTGGCTGTCTGGGGACGTGGTTTGCGGAGGCTGTGGCAGGCCGCTAGCCTGAAGAGGGTCCACGCCTCTCGGACCAGCAGCCCTGAGGGGAGCCTCCAAACTGCCCTTCCTGGTCTCTCATCCACCTGCTATCTCATACATATGCAAAATATCAGAGCTGAATGGAGCCTTGGAAAGCTTCTCCTTCAAACTGCTCCTTTTACAGATGGGACTGAGGCCCAGAAAGGTTAAATCACTCTGTTAAGATCACACAGCAACACAGCCAGGACCAGTGAGAAAGCCAGCCTTTGGGCTCCCAGGCCAGGCCGTTTACCACCATGCAGTGACACTGTCCAGACTTTTTTGGGTTGGGCCCCCAAGTCTCTAGTGAGGTCACTGGACATGGATGTTTCCGTACACAAGCCATCCACCTTGGCCTCAGGCCCTAGGAGAGGTCCTTCAATCAGTCCTTCGAACCAAGCCATGGCCCTCATCTCTGGTCTAAAAATCAGCTCCCACAGATAGGCTTCCAGGATTGTCCCCCCTCCGCAGCCGTTTCATTTGCTGTTTTCCTCATTTACTCATGTACATCCAGTGGTTAAGAGCTTGGGCTCTGGGATCAGACTGCCTGTCTGTAAACCTTGTCTCTCTCATGCGCCTGGGCACCTGACCTCTCGGGGCCTCCATCTTCTTTTCTCTAAAGAAAGAACAATACAGACACCTGCCCCTGGCTGAGGATTAAATAATATCAATCATGTATAGCACTTAGCAGGTACCTAGCAAAGAGCAAAAACTAAAGTTTAAAAAACTCCAATAAGTGTATAGTGACAACCTAAAAATTGTTCCGGAGAAGAAATAAGATACAGTTTCTGCCCAAGACATGGGCAATATGGTTAAAAGTTGGTATAGGCCCTGACTGGGGTGGCTCAGGGGGTTGGGTATCATCCTGCAAAACAAAGGATCACCGGTTCAATTCCAGGTCAGGGCACATGCCTGGGATGCAAGCCAGGTCCCCAGTTGGGTGCACACGAGAGGCAATGGATCAATGTTTCTCTCATACGCCAATGTTTCTCTCCCTCTCTTTCTCCCTCCTTCCCCCTCTCTCTAAAAATAAAAATTTAAAAATCTTTAAAAAAAAAAAGAGGACTAGGAAGACTGTATTATGGACTCTTGGAGGTGAGGCACCTACCTAGGTGGGGAGGGTGAGGAAAGGTTTCCTGTAGGAGATACAGCTGAGTATGAAAGGGTGAGGCGATTGTTAGCAAGATGCAGGACCAGCAGGGCACATTTAAGGACCCCCGACAGCTGTGCTGCTGGAGCCACAAGTGTGACACAGAGAGGGGTGTGGGGAGGCTTGGGGAGGTAGTCAGGGCCGGGCCACACAGGCTTTGTATGCCACAGAGGAGCCACGGCTTGGGCCTGGAGGTGATACGGAGCCTGGGGAAGGGCTTTGAGCAAAGGGACATGGCCAGGGTGGTGTTTTAATTAGGCCATTCTGGGTTCTGTGGAGTCCGTGTTCTCTGCCTGGTCCTTCTTCAGCCATGACCGACTGCCCTTGGTCGGTGTGTCTTGAATAGTCAGGGACTCTGCTCTCCCAAGGCCGGTCTGAAAAGCCCCTCCCAGCTACCATACCCTGTGAACCACAAACAATGCCCACAACTCAAGGGTCGCCACACCCACACAACAGCGTGCACTCAAAGACAACTCTGGCCCCGTGAACTCAGACACCGTCTTACTCAGTTTTGCATCCCCAGGCACAGAATGTACGTTTAGCAAATGTTTGTTGGATGAATAGATGCCCCCCGATGACATGGGACTTCCCCTGCGCATTCCTGAGGCCCCGTGGGGTCGCCGGCATCAGACCCATGGCACAGCTGGAGCGTGCATGGCCCAGGAACGAGTTGTAAATGTAAGGGGTCGGGTTGGCCGAGCTTGTCACTTTGTTTGCTTTTTAGCTTTTTCCACATATTGTTGTTTGCTTCCTGAATTTTTCATCGGAGCTGAATGAATTAAGGTTCCAAAGCTGCCTTCCAGCTCCCGCTCCACCAGGATAAGCGGGGGACCTTCACCTGCCGCTGTGAAACTGGGGTGTGACTGGCGACTCTGGACTTGCTGGCTGTTATCTGTTGAGCCACTTTCTTTCTTAGCCTCTGGCCTGAAGTGATAAAAAGGCCAAGGGTGTAGGCTTTAGAGTCAGACCGTGATAGCTTTGAGCAAATCACATAATCTACCTCCCCTGATTGTTCACAGTAAGTCTTTTTTATCAAATGCCACCCACCCACCCACCGGCCAGGATATGTTCATTGATTTTTAAAGAGAGAGGAAAGGAGGGAGACAGAGGGAAATACTGATGTGAGAAACTACAACCAGGTGCCTCCTGTACACACCCCGACCAGGAATCAAACCTGGCAACCTAGGCCCGTGCCCCAAACAGGGATCAAACCTGCAAACTTTTGGCACATGGCAGGCCCCTCCAAACGAGTTTACCACCCAGGGCTGCCAGAAGCCTTACAGAAACAACACCTGTAAAGAATTTAACATCGTCCAGCTCATGATAGGTGGGGAAAAAGTAACCCCCGAGCCTCACTTTTCTCTCGCTTGTAAAGGCGGGGAGGGATAACAACATCCACTTTGTAGCGCCCCAAGCACTAATGCATATAAAGTGCTGAGCTCAGACATTCAAAATACCAGGAGCAGTTATTCGAGATGATCCCTGCCTGACGCTGTCTGCCCAGCACGCAAGTGACACCGAGGTTGACTTGGCGGCTGGCTTCCCTCCTTTTCCATCACTTCGATCAGATTTACAGATAAGGTCTGAGCTCTGATTACCACACAACCCCCACCCCCACCCCCAGGCGGTCCATTCATCCCCTCCTAACACCTGGACACTCTTACACAGCAGCTGCAGAAAGAACAAGGAAAAGGGGGCAGATGCTCTCAAGGCGCCCAGAGGGCGTTCCCACGGGCCACCCTCTCACCCTGCCCACCCCGAAGGCACCACTGTGTAAAACCAGGGTCTTAGCACCTCACTGACGGCCCTCAGCCCTGGTAAGTGGGCTCTCACCACTTCCGCCTGCTCCTGCGCAGGAGTGCCTCTCGTAACTTGGGGAATGAGTACTTTGGGGGGTGCTCCTGTGAGCACTGAGGGAAGTAGTCAGCCCCCCAACACTGGTTGGCAGGACGATGGATGGGGAGCTTCAGAAGCAACTTGGGAGTTTAAAATGGGACCCAGCACTTACTCGCATTGTGCCCTCAGCCAGTGAACTTCCCCCTCCCGGCTCACTTCCTCATCTGGAAAATGCAGATACCATGACCCAGCAGGGCTTTTGCGAGGATTAATTCAGAGTTCAAAAGACCACATGCTAGTGGGAGGGATGTGTTGGGTTTCCTCCCTGAGGTTCCCCAACACCCCACCCCACCCCATTCTCCCACTTGCCCCACTATTCAGGATGTCAGAACAAATTGCTCCAGGCGTAGATGCTGGTCTCAGGGAGGCCAGGGGACCCTCCAGAATGGCTGCCCAGGGCTGGCCAGGCTCCTCCCCACCCCCAGACCTCAGCAGCTCCAAGCTGCACCTATCTGTGGGAGCTACACACCCAGGTGAAGAGGAGACAGGTCTTGGGTTCCTTCTGTCATGGCAGGACTCAATTCCACCCCAGGGAGCCCCAGCCTAACCAAGGAACTCTTATGGACAGAGCAACACGCTAACACTTGGTTGTAGCAAGTTTAATTTGTGCTGTCCACGCTGCACACTGCATAGAACTGGTGTCAGCCCCTGAGAGCACCCCCACCTCCCCTGCACAAAGGAGGGTCAGGAGAGGATGGACATTCAAAGTCAGGGAAGGGAGATAACACTACCCAAGTGGCCGGCGGGGTTCGCTTGCTTGTCTCACACGCACGCACTCAAGTGGGCCAGGCGAGAGGTGAACAGTAACGAAGGAAAGGGCGAGGGGACCTTTTCACTCTGTTAAGATCACTCAGCAACGTGATCTCCACGGGGCTGCTGGCTTTTCACCGGGGGAGCAGGGAGCCTGGAAAAGGCTGTGTGTGCAAGATGCTGGCTGGCGACTTCCTTGGCGAGAGCCTTGGAGAGAAGCTGGGACAGCCAGGAGGCTGGGGCAGCAGCTTCGTTATTGCTTCCGGTGGGACTTGAGCCCTTCCCAGTTCACCTCGGGCTGGGAAAACCCGTCACTAGTCAGCCCGCTTAGGCCTCTGCAGGTCCAGATTGGGGTGAGACCTGCTCCGGTGGTCCTCCCTCTAGGGCAGCAGAGACACCAAGAGGGCTGCAGCTGAGCTGCCCTGTCTCCACCACTGCTAGGGACCGCTGGATTGACAGCCATTCCAGCTGTCTCTTCAAGGGAACAACTGTCTCTTTATCCTGCTCATCAGAGTTCCATCCTTTCTGGTAGAAGGCAGATGCTGGATTTCACTTTCCATCCTGATACACACATTTAGGAGGCGAGCAGGGAAAGGGACACGAGGGACATGTCCAGGTTGACAACTTTTCCCTGGGGTGTAAGCAAAGGGAAGAGAGACTAGGACAGTCTCCTCAGAGGCAGCTCTGCACGGCACACACCACGCAGAGAGCCCACCTTTGCCTCCCCTCTGGCTGAGTCATTCAAGGCTCAAGTCCACGAGAGCCCACAATTCACCAGAAAGGACCTGAAGACACAGGAACAAAAGGGCTGAGGGTCACTGGCTTTGGTGCTAAGTGATGAGGCCTTCTCAGTCACACAGACACTGGGTTCCTGGGGTGGGGGCTTCGATTCTCATGTTGTGCTGGAAAGGGTCCCCTCTCAGGTTGGAACGGTAACATCCTACTGCCAGAGGTGTGACGTCGGGATAGCTCCCCACCTCCCTCCCTCAACCAGTTACCCACCACTGCTCTTCTAAGGCCTCGCGATAAAAAACCCTGAAATGGAGAGGGTTCCCTTCATGCGTAACTGAGGGGCTGCAGGCCTGTTAGCTGTTGTACAAGGGAATCACCCGGGTGATCTCCTGCCTGCAGATGGGGCACCTCTTGGGCTCTGGTAAAGAGCGGTAGCACTCGGTGCAGGAACACACGTGCCCACACTCCAGAAAGGCGCAAGACTTGACGTTGCTCAGACACACGACACAGGTGTTCTTCAGACTCTCCCTGTCCTCGGGTTGGGCCTGGCTCAGCAGCTCGGCCTCCCGCTCCCGGAACTCCTTCTCCATCTGCTTGAGGCGCAGTCGCTCCTGCCACTGCAGGTACTGCTTTCGGAGGATGAAGAAGAGGGTAGCACACGTGGCGAAGCCAAAAACCAGCATCAGGAACTTCCAGAGTCTGACGCTCGACTCCTGCCTCTGCAGCAGGCTCTCAAAGTCCTGGCTGCTTAGATAGTACTGCATGCCCTGCTTGGGGGGCTGCAGGCGGACGGAGTTGTTGTCCAGGACCAGTTCGCCCACCCCTGTGAGGGTGGCGCCGACCTTCAGCATCTCCTCGGTCTCCTGGATGCCTTTGGGCCGCTCGCCACTGATGTAGTGGCCAATGACATCAGTGAAGGACTGGACGGAGGGGTGGAACTTCTCGTACACAGTGTCCAGGCCCAGGTCCATGGAGTCCAGGGGCTTTAGCACTCGCACGGCCACATCCACGCCATCCTCGTGGGGTACTAGGTCAAAGGGCACCGTGTTGGTTCTCTGGTGAATGATCTTTGAATAGTCATTCCTAAAACAGTAAGAAAATTCAAGATAAAATAAAGGGCAGCAAACGCCTCACGCCCAGGCAGAGGTGGAGGCTACATGAATGCCCGCACGACAGGAAAAAGTCTGAAGGAACCGGAAGAGTACAACAGAAATCACTATGATCCAAGTGCCTCGGTTTCTCAGTTTCTCAGGTCATATCAGAGGGCAACAAACACTGGCATAGATCACCTCCCCCATTTATTTCCTTTTGCCACTTTAAAATAAATATCCAATTCTTTAAAAAATTAAAAACAGAACTACTGTATGCCATCTCACTTCCGGGTACTGAACTGGAATCAACTGAAATCAACTGAAATCTACTGAAATCAATTGAAATCTCCTGGGTTCTTGAAGAGAGACCTGCACCACCATGTTCACTGCAGCATCGCTCACAACAGCCAAAACATGGAAACCACCTAGGTGTCCATCAGAGGATGTGTGGATGAAGAAATGTCACAGAGACATACGCATGCACATAGTGGAATAGTATTCAGCATGGACAGGACATCCTGCCACATGCAACAAGATGGATAAACTTGGAGGGCTCTCTGCAAAGCAAACTAAGCAATTCACAGAAGGACAAACACGGCATAATTCCATTATATGAGATATCTAAAACAGTCAAACTTATGGAAACAGAGAGTGAACTGGTAGTCACCAGGGGCTGGAAGCAGCGGGAGAAAATGGGAGCTGCTGCTGAATGAGTATAAACTTTCAATTATACAGGATGAACAAATTCTAGAGATCTGCTGAACCACTGTATGCCTATAATTAACAATACTGCATTGTTGCACTTAAAAATTTATTAAAAGGGTAGATCTTGTGTTAAGTGTTCTTACCACAACACAAAATAAATACAAACCAAAAACCCACTAGGACCATTGAGAAAAATGGTACTCCACTAAACAGCAAAATAATCCACAAAATTATTTTAATAAATGCTGAAATCATTAATCCATGCCATAAACCAGCAGCTTCAAATGTTAGTGGCCAGACAGACTCCAGGCCCCCTATCCTGGAAATTCTGGTTTGGTAGGTCTGGAATGAAGCCCAGGAATCTGCATTTGCACAAGATGCCCGGGTGACTCTGAGTTAAGAGGTCCTCAGACTACACACAAGCATATAATCAGCCCTGGCTGGGTATCTCAGTTGGTTGGAGCATTGTCCCAATACACCGAGGTTGTGGGTTCAATCCCTAGTCAGGGCACATAAAAGAGGACACCAATAAATCCATAAATAAATGGAACAACAAATCAATGTCTCTCTCTCTCTAAAATCAATCAATAAAATTTTTTTAAAGAAAAGAATATTATCAACCCTGGCTGCTGTGGCTGAGTAGATTGAGTGCCAGCCTGCAAACCAAAGGGTCGCTGGTTCGATTCCCCAGTCAGGCACATGCCTGAGATGCTGGCCGGGTCCCCAGTAGGGGGCACACGAGAGGCAACCACACATTGATGTTTCTCTCCCTCTCTTTCTCCCTCCCTTCCCCTCTCTCTAAAAATAAATAAATAAAATCTAAAAAAAAAAAAAAGAATATTATCTGAATTAAGAAGCTGGAGAAGCTGGCTGTCAGGTTTTGGGCCAGCGGAGAAAGCCTACGTACCAAAGGTGGGTTGTTCGGTTCCACACCATCTTGTGCTCCTGAAGTGTCAGCCGCTGAATCACTCCCTTGCAATTTTCCACAAACTGGCTGTTAAGCGTTTCTTTAACAGCCCGAACAGCTCCTAAATGGAAACAAATTATTTTATTTCTGAAGAATTGTTCTGCCCTTCCCTGTACAGTAATTTAAATTCTGCTTTCACTTTGAGTTAGTTTCATTAATCAAAATGATGAAAATGTAGTCACCCTAAGTTATGTTTTGTGGACTCTCTTCCAAGCACTACAACAACCCTATAAAGTAGAAATTATTTTAGAGATGGCACAATAGAGGTTCTGAAAGGTTGGGTCATTCCCCCAAGGTCACACTACAACGATCCAGGTCTCTCTGACTCCAAAGGCCAAGTTCTGGACCATTGCCCCAAGGATACAAAAGGCCCTGAATAACAGCCAAGAACAAACTTTTAGAACAGGAAATTACTTTTCCTTTGACCAATAAACATACCTTCAATGACAGCATAAGGCACACATTTCCCTGGAGCTTCTGAAAGGATACTCTTCAAGTCTTCACCCAAATGGATTTTTTTAGCTCCCTAAATACAAACATATTAAACTGACATGTTGAACACTGACATGTTCAATCAAACATAAAGGGTAAAAAAAAAAAAGAGTATTTACTTTTTCCATGTGAAAAGAATGAGGAAATCAGGCAGGAAGGGGACTACAGGAGAATCGGGCTCCAAAGCTCTGTCCCAGAAGCTTTAACATACAAACGGACACGGGGTAGAGCCTCCCTCTGCCACCTACGGAATGGGGATGCCACAAACATTCTTCCTCCAGTCAATGGAAACATACACTCCTTTTCATCTTAATTTGTTAAATGAAAATTAAGAATCAATTTGCATACCATAAACTGAACATAATTCATTCCCTTCTTGATGATACAGAACCATGCATCCCAAGGGCTTATGTGTAAAGCAGCTAAAGGAGTTCCTAGCACATGGCAGGGGCTGGAGCAACAGAAGGTAGTATTACCACCGTGCTTTGTCAACTCATGCTCTGCATCACACACTATCATAAAGGAGTGCCTTTGCTTCACAGGCAAGGCTCTGTTAATGGGTGCCAAACACTATTCTACTGTCAGTTTGTCTTTCTTCCCTCGCATAATCAGGGGAGCATGGTAACATCTGTCTTCCTCTAACCCCTAGTTCTTCCACCCCTTCCAATTCAAAGTTTCCACCCTGCTGTGCTTGGGAACCAAGCAAACCTGCTACTGCTGTATCAAAAACACAAGAAAAGTAATAAAATGAATAAACATTTCCTGAGTATCTATAAAGAACAGTTCCCATTTTCAGAGTATTCCCATCAACAAATCTTAAGGGATGCCAAGTAATCCCTAAAGAGGCAATGAGATACTAGATACATATTAAGGTCAATCTAAAATTAAGCTACTGCTACAAAGTAAATGAACAAGGTCAATAGACCACCTACATTGTGAAGGTAATGTTAAAAAACAACTAACATAGTTTACTTACATGTTTTATTATTTGTCTCCCTCCACTGGACTATTAAACTCTAGGAAAGTTAGAACCTTGCTTGACTTGTTCACTGCTGGCCCCCTAGTGCTGAGACCAGTGCCTGACACACAGGAAGCACTCAGTATGTATTTGATGAATAAATAAGCACTTAGATATGCTACATAGCAGGCACTGCTCTTCCCAAGGTATCTGCGGGGTCTCCCTCATCTCCTCCTGGGCTCTGTTCAAATCTCACTTTATTTAAAATAGCAAACCTCTCTTTCTCCAACATTGCATTTCCTCTCCTCCTTACATGACTCCGTAGTATTTATCCCCATGTGGCATACCACCTGATGTATTCGTTCATTGTCTGTCTGCTTGTGGAACAGAATCTCCATGAGGGCAGGGCCTTTTGTCTATTCTACCCATGCTATATCCCCCGTGCCTGCAGCTTAGCAGGTGTTCGATAAAGATTTGCCGAATAAAGTACTGAAGTCAAAATTCATTCGGAGTCATGGGAGGAACTTAGCATGGGAGTCATGGGAGGAACTGAATTTTAATGACAGTTCCTCCCGCGGGTGACCCCCTCCTTTAGCCTACTTCCTCTTTTGGGCAGTTTTCCGACGGCGGAGCGGTCAAGGCGAACTGTGGGCCCACCATTACCGGGGGGCAGAGATGACCCGGCTGAGGCCAGGCCAGCTCCAGCACTGACCTTGAGCTCTTGGGCGTCCCGGGCCTTCTGCCGGTACACGGAGTACAGGACGGCTGTGACGACAGAGCTGCTGCCCAGGAGGATGAACTGGACCAGCGAGGGCCGCCCCCCGCTCTCCATGGCTGAGCCGAGCCCGGCGTGCAAGAGAGTACGCCGAGGTCAGGCCCCGCAACCCCAGCCCTGCGCCACCCTCCGCCACCCTCTACCTCCCTCCACCTCCCTCCACCCCAGACAGGACCCCCAAGGCCTTTCTCGGAAACCTGCATCCGGTCGCCAAGCGATGACGTAACTGAACCGGAACTGGGGGCGGGGAAAGAGCGGAACGCGGTGTTGACAGAGTGGTCGCCGCGCTGCGGCGGCGTCCCCGGGGGAGGGGCCTCCCGAGCGCCTGGTGGGGAAGGTTTTGCTGGAGCTGAGCGATCGCGCATCGCTCCTTGATCCTCTCGCCTTACACACACGACACACAGGCCGTAATTGACTTGCCCGCGTCTGCCTAATCTCGGTCCCGTTGATTTCCTGGGCTACTGAGTTCTTTGATGTCTCCACCATTAGACTGGGAGGAAAGAACAGAATACGTAATAACCATTTATGCATTTAAGCTCCAGAGCAAACCTTGAGACCTGGACTATATTTTTCACTCTACAAATGAGAAACCAGGCCAGAGAGGTTAGGAGATGTGCTCAAAGTCGCACTGCCCGTGAGTACTAAAGAAGAATTCACTGGACTCCAGATCCCTTACTCCAAGAGGACAGATTTTATCACCAAAGTAGTCCATTATTCTGCCATCACTGCATATAACAACGTATTGTTTATTAACTACTAATTACAGCTACATTTATTGAAAGCTTATTATGTGTCGTATATTATAACAGAAAGCTTCACAGACATCATACCATTTAATCCTCACAGCGTGGCTATAAAGCAGATTTCAGAGACTGTTTTCTAATAGGTGTGTATCTCATCGTGGTTTTCACAAGCACTTCTTTAATGACTAATGATGTTGAACATCTTTTTATGTGCTTATTTGCTACCCACATATCTTCATGGATGAAGTATCCGCTCAAATTTGTTTTCCATTTTTTATTTGGTTTGTTTTCTAAATTATTGAGAGTTCTTGGTATGTTTCAGATACAAGTCCTTTACCAAATACATAATTTGCAAATGGCTTCTTCAGTGCTGTGGCTTGACCTTCCATTCTTTTACATTGTCTTTTGAAGAGCAGAAGTTCTTGATTTTTATGAAGTCCAGTTGATCGATTTTTTGATAGATCATGCTTTTGGCATTGCATCAAAGAAGTCTTGGCCTAACCTAAGTTCACAAAGGTTTTCTCCCAAAATTTTTATAGTTTTAGGTCTTAAATTTAAGTCTATGATCCATTTTGAGTCAATGTTTGCACATGGCATGCCAGGCACTAGTTCTCCATGCAGCGCTCAGAGCCACAACTACCACATCTGGTAAGAAGTGGTTAGGTTACTATTTTTATCCCCATTTTACGATGAGGAAGCTCAGTGAGGTGAAGTAGCAGCATTCATCCAATTGCATCGTTCTCCGGAGTTTTATGCCTAACCACCAAACCATACCTACTTTTATTTCGTTCATGTTCCTAGCCCTGAAAACAACCTCGTGATTGATGGGGGTCATTTCCTACCTGAACCACACCGTCACCCCTATTCAAAGATTTACTCAATGACAGCCCATTTAGGAAACTCGTCTGGAAGCCAGAATTTCACTGGTAATAGTGGAAATTATTTGTAAAATGATCTGCAAGTGTTCTTCCATTTCCATATTCTATGATGTCTGGGATTTTCCCCGGAACAGGTACAGTCAAGGCTGCAGTGGATACCATTGGCCACAAGAAGGCGCCAAGAGCACAGGATGCAGAAGGCAAAAAAAAAAAAAAAAGCGGTGGTTGGGGAGTAGACTGCAGAGGGGCCTAGGGAAGGAAGATGAAGGAATGGCGAGGGTCTGGAGATTTAAGGGGGGCACTAAAGCTAATCGTGGACCCACGTTGGGCTGTATCTAGGGGCCCAGTTAGTTCTCAGGCTTGCTATTGGCCAGCAGGCCCTGTGACCATCACCTCCAGCCCCCTCCCCCAACTCCCACACCCCCGGCCTGTGATGTGCAGGATCCTGACCCCCACTCCCATCACCCTACCCCCACCCCTACCACCCCGCCTCCTTTAGTTATTAACAGCACCTGTCGGTCAGTAGAAGGCACCTGGCACCCTGGGTATTGGGAAAGGATGGTTTAGGCTCCCTGAGTCCTAATCAGTTCTGCCATTTACTAGCCATGTGACCTCTGGCAAAGTCCCAGCACCTTCTGGAGCCTCAGTTTCCCGTCTGGATTCTAGCTGGGATCCAAGTCAAGCTACTTGAAAACAGGACATTAAAACAGCTCCTCCCCAGGTACTGGGCAAACCACTTCGCTGCTCAGCCTTCCTTTTCTCAGCCAGGAAAGGGGGCGGGTAATACCCCTGTTTCTGGTCTGGCTGCTGTCGGCCCGGATAAGCTGAGGTGAGGGAACTGCTCTCGGCATGTGAGGAATTCTTCTCCTTTTATTATTTGGGTTCTTGGTTTGCAAAACATAGGCATGGAAGTGGATGAATTTGAACAACTGAACAATTGTTTTTTAACCTATTAAATCTGTTTAGCATCATTTGGTAGGTAATATTGTAATTTCTGAAAATTGTTTATTGTAGTCACAAGATAAACAAAAGTTGAATAACCAACTATGGCTGAATGACAAATGAGTAATAAAGAAACATAAATAGTACAGAAGTTCAGAGGAGGAAAACAGCATTGCCACGGGCTTCTATGGTTGGAGAATAACAATAGTAGTGACATTTACTGAACACCTACTATGTGTCATGCACTAAACCAAGCATTTTACATACAGAATCACAAATCTTTGATTTGAAGCAAATTTGGGGTCATTCTACCACCCCTGTAATTACATACTTACGTGCATAATTATTCACTTACGGTCCATCTCCCCTGCTAAATTCTAAGCCGCATGTGCCCAGGAGTTTTATCTGTCTTGTTATCTGCTGCATTCTCAGTATTTAGCCCAGTACCTGGTATATAATAGGTGCTCAATAAATATTTATTGAAAAAATAAATGAATGAATCAACAACCCTGTTCCAAGCTGACTCCCAACAGGAGAAGCCCTTCTACATTGACTCAGAGTGGGACATGAGCCTTTGCCCAAACAATTCCCATGGTGGTGAACTCGCTGCCACACAAGGAGTCTATGTCAACTGTCTCGTATCCCTGGCACGTCGCCTCCTCAGCCCTGGTTCTGCCACCCTGAGCCTTGTCCCTCCTGAGGAAAGCTGAATATGGAGCCCTTCTGCATATCTCAGCAACTTCCTTTGAGTTCCACCAACCAGGAGCCCACCTAATTCTGATGGAAGGAAGAAACATTATGATGGCCAGAAAGGGCGCAAGTTCATCTTTTCCTCAAGATAGGAGGAAGCTGTGTATGTGTAGGGTAAATAAACGGAATGGAACTTCAAGAGAAAACAATGTGTAGCCATTGGAGAGGAACGGATAAATGTAGGATCCTCTGTGGGAGCACATACTACAGGGAGGAGGACCCTGGCCTAAGCCCTCACCAGCGATTGGCTTAAGAATGAGCATGTGATCCACTTCTGGCCAATGAGCTAGACAGGAAGGTCTTCTGAGGGACTTCAGGGAAGTCTCCTCTTCAGAAGCACAAATTGAAAGAGGCGGTTCCTCTTCTACCTCTACCAATGCATCTAGAGGTGACGCAACTGTTGAAGCCATGTTGCTGCCACCAAGACCAACACATGGAGAAGGGCAAAGCCATAGGGAGGTGGAGTCAGAGCTTTGATCTAGCTGGGCCTGAAGACACCCCTTTTTTTTTTTAATTGATTTTAGAGAGAGCGAGGAAGGGAGAGAGAAAAAGAAACATCAGTTTGTTGTTCCACTTATTTATGGATTCATTGGTTGATTCTTGTATGTGCCCTGATCTGGGATCGAACCTGCAACCCTGGTGTATGGGGACGACACTCTAACCAACTGAGCAATCTATCCAGCCAGGGCAAGACATTCCATTCTTGATCTTCTTGTTAATGAGCTGATAAACCTTATTGGGTAATCCCAGTGAACTGGCCATTGGTAAGTACCACCACCAAGAGCATCCGAACACATACCGGTACACAGATGAAAACTGAACTGCATACAAGGGCTCTTTCAGCGACAAGTGTAGAAGCCCAATTGTAATGCACTTAAGCAATGTAGAACGTGTTCGTTCAAATAACTGAACAGTTCAGGGTTGCTGGATCCAGAGACTCAAATCATGTAGAGCTCAGTCCCCAGGATCTCAAGGACTCCTTGCAAAGCAGTGGATGTCATCCCTGACACGCTCTACTCCTTTCCAGGCAGGCCCACCAGGCAAGATCTGCTGCCTTTCAGTGCTGTGGCCACGGGCCAGTCACTGAAGAACCTTGAGCCCCCATTTCCCCATCCGTTTGATGTTTACCATGTACAAATAGCTCCCAAGAACACATAAATTAAGAAAACTTAGTGTCAAAGTGTAGCTAATATTTACTGAGTGTTTATTCTATGCCAAATCCTTTATATGCCTTATCTAATCAAATCCTTGTGATAAGCTGTGGCAGAGACGGCTAATTATACCCCAATATTTGTTCCATCTACTCTTTCCTAGTAATAAAACCTCACATGTTTAGCTGGGCACATAAAAACTACATTTCTAAGCTCTTCTTGCAGAGGTACAACCATGTAACTAAGTTCTGGGCAAACGAGAGGAAAGGGAAGTGTCATATCAAACTTCTGAGAAATATACTTAAAGGGAAAGAGGCACATCTTCCTGTACTTTCTTCTTTCTTCCAGTGGTTGGAATTCAGTCAAGATGGCTGGAGCTCCAGCAGTACTTGTGGGTCATGAGGTAAAGGCCAGGTGTTGAGGATGGCAGGGCAACAAGATAAACGGGGCTTGGATCCCTAGTGGCTATGAAGCCACACTGCACTTCCTACATCTGTAATAAAGAAGTGAACTTTGGTTTTTGTTTTTTCTGCTATTCCCAACTGAGCCTAGTCTCAACTGCAATCCTGACTCCCCTGTACTAGCCGTACCTAGCCACTTCCCTGCTTTGTTTTAATAATGTGCATGTCTATCACTGGTCTGCCATAGAATGTAAGCTCAGGAAAGCAGAGATTTTCTCTTTTGTCAACTTCCACATCCCCAGCCCTTGAATAGTGCCTGATACATGGTATATGCTCCATAAATATTTATCGAATAGATGCACTGAAGGACAACCAACCATAAAGATATGTAACATCATGATTTTACAGATGAAGATGCTGAGGCTCAGAGAGGACCACAAGGCTATGAAGTGACGGAGCCTGGATGTGAAGCGAGCCCAGAAAGTCTGGCTCCAGAACTCATGCCCTTAAACACTGAGCTGCCACCCAGTGCAGCAAAGCCCCTCGAAGTCCCTCTAACTGGGCCCATACCCTGCCCCTAAGGGGAATGGCTGAGCTGCTTCGTGGAGGAAGTGTGGGCAGGAATGTAAGGCCAAGAGGACTCTCCGGGGCTCAGTTACTAATGAGGATTGGGAATGCAAAATGGAAAATCTTGTGTTTCCTTGATTCGAAGACACACCATAAATTTAATTGTGAGTGGGGAGGTAAACACTTCATTAAATATATACACTGATCCTAAACCACCTCTGATTTCAGAAACATTATCATGGGGGAAATGTGCCCCTTCAGCTGAGGCGGTGGAGTAGTCGACGATCCTTCGAGAAACTTTTCAGAGACCTTTTTCTAAATCTTCCCCAAATGGATGTAGTTTGGCCAATCTTTTCTGCAAAAGAACCTAAAACAAGGCTGGGTTGTTTGACTTCCACCCCCGACCTGCAGCTCTGCCAGAGTTAATCACTCCCTTCCTGCCTGTGCCTTCTTGCACACCTCTTCCTTTCAAGCTGCAGTGTAATTTATGTGTTTACATACCTCCTCTGTAAGAGTCTGGGTTGGAGAGCCCAGGATCACATCCTGCATCGTGTCCGGTTTGCCTCCGAGGCCCCAGCACAGGGTCTGGCCCCATAGCAGGCTCTCAGTGAATATTTACTAAGGGAATGCATGAATGGATCCATCAGCAAATAAAGGGAAGAAGAGGTGCATGGTGATGCCTATACCTGTCAGATGCTCGGCCCACAGGGGTGTGTGTGTGTGTGTGTGTGTGTGTGCACGCGCACATGCACGCGTGTGTTCCCATGTATGACCATGGCCTTGGGAGAACCCACGCAAGTCTCCGCGTATTAGAGCAGCATCAAAAAGGAGAGGGGCAGAAGACAGCCTCCTTTTGAGTGTTGTGGGGAAGGCATTGGCTATGTGACCTTGTAGAAAAGAGCTGCTTTTACATGGGGGAGAGCCTCTGACCCTGTTATGGCCAAAAACCTGAGTGTCTCATCAAATCTGGGAGGAAACCTGGTGCTGCTAATCTCACCTTCACCCTCCCCGGCTCACAGGCAGGAAGGAGGCAGGACACATTTTCTCCCAAAATATGCAGCCATGGCGGTTGCCATGAGCACTAGGATCCTCATGTTACTCGGCATTCTTTTTTTTTTTTTAAGTTCAGTTGCCATGGTAACAAAATACTGTTTGCCAGACTGAAGATAAATCTCTGGCTCAAATCTGAGGGAGATGAGGCTCCTTCTAGACATCTCCTGGAGTGGCGGGGCGGAACCAAGCCTTCCACTTCCGGACACAGTAAACATCAAAGAATTCAATGGAATTGCACTGCAGCAGCTTACAAAAAATAAAAATAAATAAAACATGGCCGATGGAAGGGGAGTTCAGCTCCCACCTGCCTGCCTGGGGTGGAGGGCTGCCCAATGCCCTCCTCAGAGCTACCCCAGGCACTGCGACCCTGCCTGCCACATGGGTGCTTTCGAACAGCAGTCACTGTTGCTGTTGGCACACATCTCAAAAACAAACACAGCCACAGCCCAAACAGCCACAGCCCATTCATTCAAAAATACACAGTTGACCCTTGAACAGCATCAGTTTGAACCGCGCAGGTCCACTTAGCACAGATTTTTTTTTCGATATACAGTTGGCCTTCCATATCCCCAGGTTTCACATCTGAAGACTCAATCAATCAAGACAGTCTGTTCCATCTGCGGGCAGAGGGCCAATTTCAGTTATACAGGGGTTTAAAATAGAGGGTTGGCACCCCTAACCCCCAAGTTGTTCAAGGGTGGACTGTATTTATCGAGCATCGCCTACTAGCTATGATAGTTTCAGCCCCTGGGGATACAGGTAAAAATCCTCCTGAAGGAGTCTAAATCCTGCCCTCAAGACGACAGATGATAATTAAATAAGCAAGGAAAATGTCGTTTATCAGAAGGTTGAAGTTTACTTCCAAATCCCTGTGAATTGTGTGACTATGTCATTTTACGTGGCAACAGGAATTTTGCAGACGGGATTAAGTTAAGGATCTTGAGATGAGGGTGACAGCCTGGATCATCCAGGTGGGTCCAAGGAAATAATCACAAAGGTCTTTATAAGAGAGAGGGAGGAGATCAGAGAGAGAAGACGCCACGCTGGTGGCATTACGGACGGAGAAAAGGGCCACGAGCCCAGGAACTCAGGCAGCCTCTAGAAGACGGAGAAGGCAAGGAAACAGGGTCTCCCCTGGAGCCTTTAGAACAGGGGTGTCCAGCCTTTAGGCGTCTCTGGGCCACACTGGAAGAAGAGTTGTCTTAGGGCACACATTAAATGCACAAACACTAACGAACACTGATGGGGCGGGGAGGGAAAGGTTTTAAGTAAATTTATGATTTTGTGTTGGGCCGCATTCACAGCCATCCTGGGCCACATGCGGCCCGTGGGCCACGGGTTGGACACCCCTGCTTTAGAAGGGATGCAGCCCTGTGGGCCCAGTTTAGACTTCTGACCTTCAGGATTGTAAGATAATAAATTTGTGTTGTTTTAAGCCACTGTGTGTGGTCATTTGTTACAGTGACAAAGGGAAATTAATACGGATGGTGACAAGTGTCGACGGAGAAAAACACGGCAGACAATGAGGGCAGAGAGTGCTGGAACAAGGGTGGCAAGGCTGCAATTTTAAATGGGGTGGTTAGCAAACCGCTCTGAGACGGTGCCATATTTTTCAACAAGATGTGAAGGACGGGATGGGGGGAGCTGCTGGTGTCTGAAGAACATTCCTGGCTGAGGGAAGCGCCAGTGTGAGGACTCAGGTGGGAGTGGGCCTGGTCTGTTAGAGCAACCCCAAGGAGGCCAATGTGGGGTGATCACATCAGGAGGAGAGTAACAGGGGGTGAGGTCAGCCAGGAAGAGGAGCAGCTCATCCAAGGCCTGGTAGGACATGGGGAATGCTACAGGCTGAATGTTTGTGTCCCCCAAAAGTCACGTGTTCAAACTTAATCCCCAGTGTGACGGCACTAGGAGGTGGGGTCTTTGGGGTGATTAGGTCATGAGCATGAGCCCACATGAACGGAATTATTGCCTTTATAAAAGAGACCCCAGCTCGCTCCTTCTGCCACATAAGGACACAGCGAGAAGACGATCATTTATGAACAAGGAAGCAGGTTCTTACCAGACACTGAGTCTGCCTGTGTCTTGATCTTGGACTTCCCAGCCTTCAGGACTGTGAGAAATAAATGTCTGTTATTTATAAGCCACCCAGTCCATGGGATGTTGTGAGAGCATCCTGAACAGACAGGTGCCACTGAAAGGGTTTCAGTAGGGGAGAGACAGGATTGGACTTGCCTTCAAAGAGGGGCCCTGTGGTGAGAACAGACCGAGGAGGGCCCAGGGCACAGGTGGGGAGAGCAGTGAGGAAGCTACTGCATCAACTCGGGTGAAAGTGGTTGGACCAGGGCAGGAGCCGTGAACTTGATGAGCGGGGGTCAGAGCCTGGATATGCTCGCAGGTGGAGCTGATGTGAATGGGTTCCGATGCGCTAAGGGCGTGAGGAAACTAGAGGAGGTAGGATGAATGCTAAAGTTCTTGGCCTGAGTAACTGGGAGGCTGGCACGGCCATTCCTGGTTTGGTCACCTTCATCCCTGGTTTGGTCATTTCCAAGTGGTGGGTAGGAAAGAGTTTGGAGTTCAGAGGAGGGATCATCTACAGACGGCCTTGGGAGGCTATTAGTTTATAAGATGATATTTCAAGCTAAGAATCTGCACGAGATCACTAAAGGAAGCGCGGGGCATGCTGACAGCTCCAGGTCAAGGAGATAAGGAGAACTCAGCAAAGGAGCTTGAGATAAGTGGTCACGGAGGGAGACGGACACCAAATGAGGACGTACAGGAAGTATGTTCAGAAGTAAGGGGTGCTCAGCTGTACCAAATGCTGGTGGGAGGTCCAGAAGGTGAGCGCTGGGAACCTGCCACAGGAGGTGGTACTTGGAGGTCCTGGGTGACCTTGAGAAGCAAAGCGAAGCCAAGGGCAGATGTGAGTGGATCCAAGAGAGTGAGAGAGAAGGAACTGGATCCAAGGGCCAGAGAACACTTTTTTAAGGTTTGCTATAAAGAAAAGCAGAGAAATAAGCATTGGCTGAAGCGAGGGTGTAAGATCAAGAGGGTTTTATTTTGTTTTTTGTTTTAGTCTTATGTGATGGAAGAAATTACAGCGTGGTTCCATGTGGATGATCCGAAAGAGAGGAGAGGGGGAACTGATAACACAGAAGAAGTCCAGGAACCCACTGGAGTGAGACCTTGAGGAAGTGACTGGGCATGGGCTCCCGGCTCCGGTGGAGGGGCTGGCTTCAGGCTGTCCACCCACAGCGGGGGACAGGGAGGCCCTGTGTGAGCCCTGATGCGGGTGGGCGGGGGCTGCGCTGCTGAGGTTCGGGAAGTTCTCTCCTGTTGCCCGACTTTTCCTGGGGAAGTAGGAAGCAAGAGCCTCAGCTGAGAATGAGAACAAGGAAGGAGGCGTGGGGGTCTGAAGAGAGGGGAGGAGGTATGAGATCATCACGTAGGGCAGAGGGAGGGTGAATGGACTGGGGAAGTACAGTAGACACGCCTGGCAGTGTAAGGGTTTGCCAGAGGCGAGTGGCTGTGAATGGAGAGCGACCTGTGGCTTCTGTGTTTCGGCAGCCAAGCTGGGCTGCACAGTGCAGACACAGAGTGGGTGGACAGCCGGGCGAAATGAGATCTGGGATTTCGCTCGGGTTAGTAAAATAAACTGGGGGAAAGGCAGTGCACGTCAGGGGCTTGTGAGAGGCAGAATAATGGTGCCCCCAAAGACATCTGCACCCTAATCCCTGGAATCTCTGCATTTGTGACATTACATGGCAAACAGGAATTAGAGTTACGGTTGCAGATAGAATTAAGGTTGGTAATCAGTCAAACATAAAATGGGCAGATTATCCTGTAATGTCCAGATAGGTCAATGTCATCCCAGGGGTCCTTATAAATGGCAGAGGAAGAGAGAAAAGACAGGAGCAGAGAAATGGCAGCATGAGAAAGACTCAGCCCAATGCTGCTGATCTGGAGATGGAGAAAGAGTCAATGAGCTAAGGAATGTGGGGTGGCCTCTCGGAGCTGGAACGGCAAGGACACAGACCTCCTGCTCAAGCCTCAAGAAAGGACGCGGTCCTACCGACAGCTTGATGTCAGCCCAGGGAGACCCCTTTCAGACTCTGACCTCCAAAACTGTAAAAGGATAAGTTTGTGTTGTTTTAAGCCATTATATTTGTAGTCATGTGTTACAGCAGCAAGAGGAACCTAACAGACGTGCAAGGACGTCCTGGGTTGGGGAAGGAGTTTGGAGAAGGATGAAAAGGCAGTGAGACCAATGAATCGGAGGACCAGTGGGAGTCAGAGTTGCTGGAGATGGGACACCAGGAGGCAAATGCTTATCCTGTGGGGTGCCTTAAACTGATATTACGAAGGGGCTGCAGTTATCAGTAATGGCAAGGTCAAGGGTATGAGAGCAGGCACGAGGCGGGGTGAAGGACAGGATCCTCGGAGAATAAAGTAGGAGGTCGGAAGGCTGAAGGATCATTTTTGTGGATATTGAAATCAGCAAGGATGAAGCAGGAGTGGGACGGCAGAGCCAGGAGTCAGAATCTTTAGGAAAGGGAGCCCCGGAGACTTGGAAATGACCGCAGCGGAGAGGAGTGAGTGGCGTGGGACACGGGAGATTTAGGGAGGAAAAAGGGACTTTGATTTGTGAGCCATAAAGGGAACAACAAGGACATCTGCCCCAGTGCAGGCGCAGTGGTTTAAGGACTGTGGGACAGTGGGAACCAGCCATCCGTTGAGAAGGCTGCAGGAAAACCCTGCATGGAAGGGCCATCATTTAACCCCTTCTGATCCATCCTCTTAACTAGCTTCCCAATGCTGCCCAGTGACCCCATCAGCCAGTACGCACACCCTCCCGCGCACCCTGGATCAGGGCTGGCCCCGTGTGACCAATACAATGTGGCAGAGAAACACTCCAAGGCTCGGCTCGTTCACTCAGCGGGGAAACAGCTGCCATGCCGCAAAAACACTCAAGCAGCCCCATGCAGAGAAACTGAGGCCTCGGCCGACAGCCAGCACCACGCAGGCATGTGCATGAGCTACGCCCGGGTGGACCCTCCAGCCCCACGTGACCCTTCGGATGATCCAGCCCCAGCCAGCATCTGCCCGAACCTCACGAGAGACCCGAAAACTGCCCAGCTGAGTTGATCCCCAATTCCTGACCCACAGAAACCATGAGAGGCGATTAAATGGTTATTGTTTGGGGATGATTTGGTTACACATGGATAACTAAGACATGCGTTCTTCTTTTTTTTTTTAATAGTCCCTCCCCTAACAATGTCTCAAAGTTTCAAACGAAACGGTTTCCTCAGGCAGGAGGCCTCTGATCCCCTTGACTAAATTAGGAGCACCCTGTGCTCCACACCACATCATTAAATAACCATTTGCCTAATAGTTTAATTGTTTCACATGCATTCCTGTGACACATAACTCTCTCCTAAACAAGACCGTAAGCCCCAGAGGAGAGGGACCACACGTACCTTGCTCTCCTCTATGCCCTCTGCCTGCCACATCTCAAGTGTTCAGAAATCATCTGTTGAATGGCTGACAGAGTGAATAAAGAGTGACCGTGGGTGGTTACATTCGGGGGCCAAGTGGAGGGATTCACGTTGGGATGAAGGTCAGTGCAAAAGGGAGCCAACCTGTAGACCCCCTCCGCTGGCCCTGTCTTTGCTCCCAGCTGCTGTGGCTCCAGGCCTGCTAGGCGGCAGGGGTGTCCCCTTGCCTGTCTCATTACTGAGGCCCAGCGGTATCCTAATACTGGCCTCGGTTTAGACTGTTCTGCTTGTTATACAAACATGATTTTGCTTTGAACCGGACGGTGATTTGATGGATGTACCAAGAGCTTATCTCTCAAGTACAGGCGCACTGAAAATAACATTTCCATCCATCACCTTTGCTCGTCTCTGGTATTCAGACCATTCAGTGACTGGGGATCCGACTGTAGACTAATACTATCCCGAAGCCTCCTCTATGCTTAAAATTCTTCAGAATGAGTAATCATTTTTGTCACATTCCTCTTTTTCTTTATTCCTTAGTCATGAATACACAATTTTTCCAGAGGTCAAGAGCATGCCAAACCAATTTTAGTTATTGCCCTGCCAGTTACTGGCTGTGTGTCCTTAGGGAAGTTATTTAACCTCTCTGAGCCTCATCTCAGTCCCCTCATCTGTAAAACAGGAATTACTAATTCCTACCTTGCAAAGGTAATTGTGAGGACCGGCTACAAATCAAGGGAAAGGTTTTGCATAGTGCCTGGCATATAGCAAGCTTTAAGTAAATCTCAGTTGTTATTGTTAGAAATGAACAGAACTAAATGAATTAGAAATGAAGACAGCTTCAAATGAACCTGCATCACAATTTTGGATTCATGAACATTCTAGAGCATACAGACTCTTCTTTACAAAAATATGCACAGTCATGGCTGGGTAGCTCAGTTGGTTAGAGCATCGTCCCCATACACCAAATTCGTGGGTTCAATCCTTGGTCAGGGCACATATAAGAATCAACCAATGAATGTATAATTGGTGGAACGACAAATCAATGTTTCCCTCTTTCTCTCTATTTCTCTGTCTCAAAATCAATAAATTTTTTTAAATGTAAATATGCACACACAAAGTATACCAACCTGGCACCGAAAGGCATATGTACACACCTATAACTAATATACATCCGCACGATAAATCATAGTTCATTTCTATTCATCATGTATATAATTACTTACAACCACCTGGATATTAAGAAAATTGTACTTTAAGAGCATCAAAAATCTTGCCAAAATCTTTCTAAAAGAAACAGTTACCAGCCTTCAAGAGAAGCATTGTACCAATTGCTATCTACATTTTTCAGAGAGGAAAGGCAGGCAGCCCCAATAAGTCACTGTCGGAAGTGAGACTTTTTTTAAAAAATGAGCCCTGGCTGGTGTTAATCAGTGGATTGAGTGCCAGCCTGCAAACCAAAGGGTCGCAGGTTCGATTCCCAGTCAGGGCACATGCCTGCGTTGCAGGCCAGGTCTCCACTGGGGACCACATGAGAGATGTTTCTCTCCCTTTTTTTCTCCCTCCCTTCCCCTCTCTCTAAAAATAAATAAATAAAATCTTTTTTTTTTTTAAATGAGAGTGGGTGTGCTATCCTTTAAGAATAATGTACTGACCCGCCGTCACTCAGGGGCTTGCCTTAAGCTGTTTTCCTGTAGTGGAAAGGATGAAGATGGGGTCAGGTGGCGGAGACACAACTCAATCAGCTACTCGGCAAATCTGAGCGCCGACTGAGTTCCAGGTGCTGTCCAGGGCACGTGGCCTCAACGGTGCGAAAGACAGATGCATCCCCTGCCCTCGGAGTGCGCGGGGTCCCAGGAGTAGAGGAGACAGGCATTAAATCAATGTTTACACAAATAATGAATTGACCACAATTCTGATAAATGCTGCGACGGGCAGAACTCAGCGAAATCAGGAGAGGTCAGGGAACTAGTTCCCTAGAGCAGAGGGGGTTAAGCATTGGCTTGAAAGACAAATAGGCTAGAAGAGGAATGGCGGGGGCACGCGGGAACAGCATGTGGAAAGGAGCAGAGACAGGAAGGTACCCAGTAGTTGGAGGGACTGGAAGGGGACTAGCACCGGGTGCGAGTCATGCAGAGCTCTGGGGGCCGGTGTGACAGATTAGGGATTGTATTAGTTACCTAAGGCAAATTCTTCCCAAGCTTGGTGACTTGAGACAACAATAAACATTTATCATCTCACAGTTTCTGTGAGTCAGCACAGCCTCTCATGAGGCTGCCGCCTAGGTGTCAGTGGGGGCTGCAGTCACCTGATGGCCTGACTAGCTGAAGCTGGGGCTGGAGGGCCCACGTCCACGACGCCTCCCTCACATGGGTGGTGACTGGGTGCTGGCTGTGGGCGGGAGGCCTCAGTTCCCTGCCAGGTGTACTTCTCTGCACTGCTCGAGTGTCCTCAAGATATGGTAGCTTGTTCCTACCATAGTGAGTGACCAAAGAGAGGACAAGGCAGAAGGCACAATGTCCTTCATGGCCTAGCCTCACAGTGTCCTCAAGTGTCCTCAAGATATGGTAGCTTGTTCCTACCATAGTGAGTGACCAAAGAGAGGACAAGGCAGAAGCCACAATGTCCTTCATGGCCTAGCCTCACAGTTCACGTGATGTCATTCTCACAATATCTTATTCATTACTTAGGTCAGTCCTATTCCATGTGGGAAGGGACTATACACAGGCATGATGGGGTCAGGTGGCGGAGTTGTGTTTCCGCCACCTGACCCCATCTATACCAGGAGGTAAGGGCCATGGGGACTGTCTTGGGAGCCTGGCTGTGACGGGAATGCCTTCCATATCCTCTGTGAGCCCGCAGGGTCCAGTTTTGAACTCAGCAACCACTTAATAAAACGGTTCAAACCGAAAGAGACGATGGCAAATTAGTCCCACTTCCTCATTTGGCAGAAAAAAGTTACTGAATAAATGCATGAATAAATACGCATTAATTCATCCATTGATATGCACTGAAGTACTTTCACATTCCCAAGAACAAGTGATAATGAGACCAAGTGAATATGATAGATGAACCTCGAGCACAATTATCAACCATCGGAAAAGCACCGAGGAGAGATTTCCATTAGACATGGAAAATGAAGAGAAACTCCACGTTCCTTCCCCAAGCCTCACTAAAATGACAGCAAAGGAATAAAAGTGCCATAAACTGCCAGGGGAAAGAGAGAGGAGAGGCGATGACAGCAGCTGAGAGGTGTTAACAACATTTTGGAGGATGAAAGGCACGTGGAAAAGATGGAAACCCCATGAGAATCAAGCCACAGCACGCTGGGAAGCCACTGCGAACCCAGGAATTCCAAGCACCAGGCATCTCTGATTATAACGGTGCAGGTGGCACCTAAAAACCAAAGATCGGATGGAACTTGCAGTGAGGCTCCCAGATATCCTCCCGCCTCCTCAGCAGCATGAAGACACCCACCCCGGCCCCTGCACCACGGGACTGAAGCTTCACTCTGTGGGAAAGTGGGCCCAAAGCACCTCCGGACTGAGGGCCCTGGGCACAGGCCAGAGTGAGGGAGGCACCATGGGGAGCACAGGCTGACTGGCGGCCCGCGCACTGATCAGTGAGAACAGAGGCCCCGTCTCCAACCACTCCCAGAATGCTGGCAGCCAGATCTGCAGGGCCATGTCCCCACAGGCAGAAGGTGTTAAAAACAGCCCTGGCTGGTGTGGCTCAGTGGATCAAGCGCTGGCCTGTGAGCTAAAGGGTCGCTGGTTTGATTCCGAGTCAAGGCGCGCGTCTGGGTTAGGGGCCAGGTCCCTGGTTGGGGGCTTGCAAATGAGCCATGTTTCTCTCCCTCTCTTTCCCCCTCCCATCCCCTCTCCCTAAAAAATAAATAAATAACTTTTCTTTTTAAAAGGCATAAACACAGATATACAAACCAATGGAACAGAATAGAGACAGAAACATATGCTTGCATGTATGGTCAAATGATATTTGACAAGGGTGCCAAAATCACTTACTGGGGAAGAGACAGTCTTTTCAACAAACAGTGTTAGGAAAACTACTTATTCACATACAAAAGACTAATGGTGGAGGCTTACCTTACACCATACACCAAAATTAACCCAAAATAGATCAAAGACCTAAAAGTAAGTCCTCAAACGATAAATTCTTAAAAGACAACATGGGGCCAATCTTCCTAACACTGGATTTGACGATGATTTCTCGAATTTGACACCAAAGCACAGGCAGCAAAAGCAGAAATAGATAAACTGGGCCACATCAAAATTTAAAACTTCTGCGCATCGAAGGACACAATCCACAGAATAAAAAGGTAACATAAGGAACAGGGCAAAATATTTGCAAATCATAAATCTTGCAAGGGGTTAATATCCAGAATGCATACAGAATTCTGACAATTCAACAACAAAAATAAGTAACCCAATTTAAAAATGGGCAAAGGGCTTGAATCGCCCTTTTTCTAAAGAGGATGTACAAATAGCCAACCAGATAATGCTCGACATCACTAATTAGGGAAATGCAAACCCAAACCACAGTCGGATACCCTCTTACCACCCTCAGGACGGCTGCTATAAACACACACACACAGAGAGAAAATAACAACAAGTGTTGGCACAGATGTACGGAGAAGGGAACCCCTGTGCCATGCAAAACAAGGCAGCACCTGTGGGAAACGGAATGGAGTTTCCTCAAAAAATTAAAGATAAAATTACCCTATGATCCAACAATTCCTCCTGTGGTTATATATCAAAAAGGAAGTGAAATCAGTCTCAAAGAGATATTTGTACATCCGTGTTCATCGCAGCATTATTCACGGAGGCCAAAAGGTGGAAGTGACCCAAGTGTCCATCAGCAGATGAACGGATAAACAAAATGTGTTACATATACATACAATGTAATATTATTCAGCCTTAAAAAGGAAAGAAATTCTGACATGCTACAGCATGGAGAAACACCGAGGACATTACACTAAGTGAAATCAACCAGTTACAAAAGGACAAATGGTGTGTGATTCCACTTACATGAGGTATATACAGTGGTTACATTCATAGGGACAGAGGATTGAATGGTAGTTGCCAGAAACTAGGGAGATGGAGGAATGGGGAGTTGTTGCTTAATGGATGCAGACTTTTGATTTTGCGAGATGAAGAAGTTCTGAAGATGGGTTGCACAACAATGTGAATATACTTAACAATATGAACTGCGCACTTAAGAATAGTTAAGAAACTTTTATTTGTGTATTTTACTGCGATTAAAAATTAAAGCAACTGTAGCCCTAACTGGTGTGTCTCAGTTGGCTGGGGGTCATTGTGCAAAGTGAAAGGTCGCTGGTTCAGTTCCCAGTCAGGGCGCATGCTTCTGTGGCAGGTTTGATGCCCAGTCGGGGGGCATACAAGAGGCAACCGATCCATGTTTCTCTCTCACTTCGATGTTTCTTTCCCTCCCTTTCTCCCTCCCTTCTTCTCTCTCTAAAAATAAAGTCTTTTTTAAAAATTAAAGCAACTATAATTAACATTCTTAGAGACATCAGAGATAATATTACGTGCACGAACAAGAACAGGATGCTACAAAAAAAGAACAAGAAATTGCTCTTAGAAGTGAAAATTTATGAGTCAAGGCATTAAAAAAATAGCTAATAGAAAAGTTGGAAGATTACGTTGAGGTAATGGCCCAGAAAATAGAACAAACATTTTTTAAAATTAAAAATTGGAAAGAACATTTTAAAAAATTAGAGGATCAATCCAAGAGGCCCAATATTCAACTAAAATAGAAAAAAACAAAACCAGAAAACAGAATGGAGGAAATGTCCCCCAAATTGATTTCCAGATTAAGAGATCCACCAAGTGCCCAGAGTAAATGCCCATCATTATGAAATGTTAGACCTCTGGAAAAGTCTAGAAACTGTCAGAGAGAAAAATCGGCTCACACATCCAAGATTAGGTATCAGAATGTCATTTGACTTTTCAACAGCAACAGTAAATCATGTCCTCAAAATTCTGAGGACAATTTATTTCCAATCTAGAATTCTACACCCAGCAGAACCACCAATCAAAGTTGCTGGACTATATGGTCTGCCAACACAAGGAAATAAATCAAGGGCAGGGTGGGGGACGGGGCTAGGGATCCAGAAAACTGGCTCCAAGCCAGGAAAGAGGCAAAGGAAATTCCTAGGAGGGTGGTAGAGTACGGCCCCAGGGCAGCGGCTTTGCAAGCCCGCGGGCTGAGTGGTCCAGACTGGAGCCCAGGGAGGAGGCCTCCAAGAGGGAAGGGGTGTGTTTCCCTAAGAAACAGGTAGACCTAAAAGCTCGCCTGGTGTGTCCGACCAGGCTGGACCGTTGGGAGAGGAATTAGTGACAGGTATGTAAGGAAGTTTTTGCTTTCTTTTTTCAGTGAGGTGATTGATACTTCTGGAAAAGCAAAAAGGCTGTCTAATAAGGGAAATGGAATCTTAGCACACTTCCAGGCCAATCTCTGAATATCTGCATAGTCGTAACAATTAAACACTGAATACTCGTGCCATAACAACAAAATATTCTAACTAAACTGGAAGAGAGGAGGAAAAAATGTGCGCGATAAAAGGAGTTAGATAAAAGGGCGGTAAATCTTCATCTTCCACAGCAGGGAGGCGATAGATAATGTCTTAAAGAGTAGGAAATCGGAATTAGAAATGTTATTTAAAAATAAGGAGACGTGACCAATGTGCCATCTAAGATGTGCAAACGCAGTGATTGTGTTTGGAAGTGAGAACTGAGACTCGGGAAGGGTGGGGCAGGGGATCGATGTACCGTATTTTAAATGATGTCTCCTATAAGCCAGCTGTTTGACTTTTTAAATTAATACAAGAATAAGAGAAAGAAAAATTAAATTGAAAAAAAGAAAAAATTCGACCGCACGCCAGCCTATGGAGTGGTGATGAATGAAGCCGGGCTGGAAGCTCTTCCCACGGAGTAAACGGAAGGGAGGCTTACAGGGGAAGGCAGCCTTGAACTCTGCCTGGATGGGCAGCACAAGGCCGGCTTTTCTAGTCAGCCGAGCCGGAAGGAGAGCCGAAGGCCAAGCCTGGGATGTGTGGGGGTACCTGCGAAGTGAGGAGCGGTCCCGGGGCTGGGACGGGGTTTGGGAACCCCTGCCGAGGAAGCCACGGTGAGTGACGAACAAGGGCTCACAATGTCAGATACCACTTTGAGGTCCAGGGCACCTAACATAAACACCGACTGGTGCACACCGGGATCTCACACAGTCCTGGGTGGCCTCCCCCCTTCACCCTCAAAGAGGATTTTCCAAGAGCAATGGGAACAGCACAGAACCAGGACTAGAGCAAGCCCAGGGGGGCTCCCACGGGCAGGGTACTCCTCTGCGGTGGCTTCATGCTCTTTCTTGTTCCCTGGTAGGCAGGAGGCTTAGTCACCAGATAAAATACGTGCACTACTTGAGACATACTTAAATCGTTGTTTATCTGCAACTCAAATTTAACTGGGTGTCCTGTGTCTTTATATGTTAACTCCAGCAGCCTCAGGGGGCTAGGCTTGGACAAAAGCTTGGAACTATCTCAGTCTTGCAAATGGAGACTTTGCTGTTGGCCACTCCCACCAGCCCCCTGTCATTTGTCAGGGAGCGGGGAGCCCCAAGGTATTAAGGTCCAGAGGGTGAACCAAAGAGACCCAAGGCAGGAGGCAGCAGGATTTTTCAATGAACTGTCCTTCGGGTCAGAAACCACCGGAAGTCCTTTCTATAAATGGAGTTAGTTGAGCTCATGTCTTCACGAGTCCCCAGAGGCAAACCTGGCGCCATGAAAAGCACTCAAATGATCACTGTGCTTCTCAGAGCCTGTTCTCTTGTGGGCAAATGAGGTCATGCCTACACCTCCAGGGTGAGAACAGAGGGAGACTTCCATGTCCTTCTTGTGCGATCCACGTATTACTTTTAGCATCAGCAAAAGGCACTAAAGACATTTCCATATTGGAAATAAAATAAAGTAAGGCTGCAGTGGACCAGAAATCTGTGCAGCCCCTCCAAACCTAAGATTCTGTAATTCTATGTAATTTCTTGTTCTTTATTTGCACGTCATTTCAGGAGCATTGAGTAACACAGCCTAACTGTGGGTTTTTTGTTTTTATTGCCCGAGGACTCTGAGCCTAGCCACTCACTCACTCACTACTCAAGCCCTCTGATCTGAAGGTTCACTCTGCCCCACGGGGAAGCACATCGCTGTCCCCACTCTCGGAGGTCACTTGCTTTGGTGCGGCCATGTCCAAGACTCTAGGCTCATTTTTGGCATGGGGGACCTCCCCAGGTGACCTGTTCTGAAGCCGAGGAAAGGGCTTAGGCGAGAGCCCACTGTGGTGACTCCTGGGCCCCCATCAGAGCAGACCTTAACAAATCCTGAGGGGGTGTGTGTCCCCACACTCAGGGACAACTGTCTCTTTCCCAGCACACTAGAACCTCTCCCTAGTAAGAGCCCCCCACTGGTAGGTTCCTGGGGAAGGAGAAAATCCCCCATCTATACGCAGCATAAGGCGGAATCACCAAAGAGAGAGGGCCCACTCATGGGTCACCCAAGCCTGAGTGGAACCCTAGATCCACCTCCTACTAGCCTTGTGACCTTGGGTAAGTCATTAGTAGAGACCTGGCTCTCCCGAGGATTAAATGAGATAATGTCCCCTGGAGAATGGGCAGAAGGAAGGAGCTTTTCCTTCTTCCTTCCTTTCTTCCTTTCTCGCTCTCTCTTTATTTCTTTATTTATTTTTAGAGAGGGAGAGAAATGCCGGAAAGATACATCAGTCGGTTGCCTCTCACACACCTCCAGCTGAGGACCTGGCCTGCAACCCAGGCATGTGCCCTGACTGGGACTCGAACCAGCAATCTTTCAGTCCACAGGCAGGCGCTCAATCCACTGAGCCACACCAGCCAGGGCAAAAGCAGGAGCTTTTCATCTGCTATGCCCACAGACCCCTGCAATGCTGTGCAAGTTTCCCCCACCCTCAAAGGATACCCTCCCTGTTTGGTGTCAGTCGAGGGGCATTACCAGCCACTTGGCCTCCCAGCTCAGGCAAAGCCTCCTGGCCCACGACCTTGGAAGAACCTGGGAGAAAGCTTCACCAGGCGACAGTACTTTTCCACTGCACTGCTCAGGCCATCTCAGCTGGCTTTCTGCTGTGCAGACAAGAGGCAAAATGAGCCAGGCAGGCCCCATCAGGAACCCACCCAAAATCACTCTTAGAAATGGGGTAAGGCCATGTTGTGCCGAGCGGTAAGGGAGAATCCTAGAAAGAGAGGAGAGGGGTCCCTAACGCGGCTAGCGGAGGTTAGAGACCACGAGTGAGGCCACAGGAATTTGCATTGGTAAAGCCCTCGCATGCATTTCAGGAGATTCCTACCTTAGCCGCCCCTTCCACCCCCCACCGCTCCAGTAATAATGATTAAACCCGCTCTACCGCGCCTGTGCTGGGTCTCGGGCAAGGAGCCGCGCTAGCCTGCGAGGGGGGAGGAGAGAGAGGACGACAAGGGGAGGGGACAAGAGAGCTAGCGGTACCGCCCGGTGATGCAGGCAGCCCTGGGAGGTGGAGCCGCGACGCCTGAAGGAGTCCCCACCGCAGTCGCGCTCTCTGTCTACCCCACGGAGCAACCACCCGCCGCCCCGGCTCGGGAGACCTTCCTGACGCCTCAATCTGGGCGGCGGGGACCGCCGGATCCCCCTCGTTCGGGCCTGGGGGCGCCTCCGCCACGCCCAGCCCCTGCCCCTCCTTGCTTCCCGGACGGCTGAGCGACTCCCAGGGGAAGCTGTTCCCGGACTCTCGGCCGCCGCCCGAACATCTCGGCTGCCAACCCGGCTGGGCACAGGGTATCAGCGAAGCCAGCGGGCACTGGCATCTCCAGGCACTGGCTGTCTCCGGCGCCACCCAGCTTCTCCCGACCCCGGGGCCGTGGACTTCTTACCCTCCCCTCCTCCGGCCGCTGGCCAGGACGCCCATCAGCTCCCGGCGCCCCCAGCCCCTTTGGCCGCCGCCGCGATGCTGCCCTGGAGACGTGACAAATTCGTGCTGGTGGAAGATGAGGCCAAGTGCAAGGCGAAGAGCCTGAGTCCGGGGCTCGCCTACACGTCGCTGCTCTCCAGCTTCCTGCGCTCCTGCCCGGACCTGCTGCCTGACTGGCCCCTGGAGCGCCTAGGCCGAGTGTTCCGCAGCCGGCGCCAGAAAGTGGAACTCAACAAGGAGGACCCGACCTACACCGTGTGGTACCTGGGCAACGCCGTCACCCTGCACGCCAAGGGCGACGGCTGCACCGACGACGCCGTGGGCAAGATCTGGGCGCGCTGCGGGCCGGGTGGAGGCACCAAGATGAAGCTGACGCTGGGGCCGCACGGCATCCGCATGCAGCCGTGCGAGCGCAGCGCCGCGGGGGGACCGGGGGGCCGCAGGCCGACGCACGCCTACCTGCTGCCGCGCATCACCTACTGCACGGCGGACGGGCGCCACCCACGCGTCTTCGCCTGGGTCTATCGCCACCAGGCGCGCCACAAGGCGGTGGTACTGCGCTGCCACGCCGTGCTGCTGGCGCGGGCGCACAAGGCGCGCGCCCTAGCCCGCCTGCTCCGCCAGACCGCGCTGGCGGCCTTCAGCGACTTCAAGCGCCTGCAGCGCCAGAGCGACGCGCGCCACGTGCGCCAGCAGCTCCTACGCGCCGGGGGCGCCGCTGCCTCGGTGCCCCGAGCCCCGCTACGCCGGCTGCTCAACGCCAAGTGCGCTTACCGACCACCGCCCGCCGAGCGCGGCCGTGGCGTCCCGCGCCTCAGCAGCATCCAGGAGGAGGACGAGGAGGAGGAGGATCAGAACACGGAGGAGCGCCAGGATGGAGCCCCCCAGTCCGAGCGGCCCGAGGTGCTCAGCCTGACCCGGGAGCTGAGGACGTGCAGCCTGCGAGGCGCCCCAGCGCCTCCACTGCCCGCACAGCCCCGCCGCTGGAAGGCCAGCCCGAGGGAGCGGGCGGGCCAGGCACGCTGAGAGCGGACGCAGCAGGACTCGCGGCCCCAGACCCGGCCGGCCTGACTTACAGCCTCCAACCCCGGCCCTGCCCGCCTGGCTCCTCCTTGGTCCCCTGGCCCTTGCCTTCCTCGTGGTCTCCGTTGTTGTCTGCTCTATGCCTCATCCTGGCTCAGGGTGATGCCTGATAAACTCTTGATTATTGGGGGCCACACTGGGGGAAGGAGTGTATTCAGTGTTCACCTCTCCCCACATCCGGAGCTTCTGGGCGCCCTCCGTTGTGGAACTGCCTCCTACGCTTTACATCAAGTCTCTTTGATAGACCCAAAACATCCTCTCAAGGGAAGGGGGGAAAGTTTCCAGAAATCCAAGAGGGTGGCCTTGGACCTTGGCCAGGTGAAGGCAGTGGCCCTGCCCTTGGCCAGCCTAGCCTTTCTCCCTGGGTGAGGCCCTCTTGTAGGTGAAGGACAGTGGCCCTGGAGAACTGAGGCCAGGTGGGAACTGAGTCTGCTGCCATACACACAAGGAAGGACTCTCGGGCCCTAGGCCTGGCCCCTCTACCCCTTGGAGGACTTCTGGGACTTTATTGTTCTGCCTCTGGAGAAGACTGGGATGGTCCTACCAACACAAACAACAGGATAGGCCAGGTAACAGCTCTCTGCTCCAAGACTGTGCCCTGGCACCTGGCATCCCCACAGGACTCCTCATCCACCCCTTCTCTCCACAGACAGATGTGTGTAGTTCCCCACCAGGTGCCCCACAACCAGGACCGAGACAGGGCCTCCGGAGGAGGTAAGGGGAACCTTTGGCAGGTGTTTGGGGACACTGACTACCCAGAAAGTGGACACAGGAGGGATGGCCCCAAGTTGAGGTTTGTCAGAGCCGGAGGGTCCCGACAGCAGCTGGCTTCTCAAAACAGGATGAGGAAGGAGGGTGCATTATCCCAACAGAGGGAGTGGGCCCCTGCCCGGGTGTCTGTCAACAAGGCCACAAAAAGCCCAGAGATCTGTGTGTCACCAACTGATCATTGTAAATAAAGTGGACCTGCTTTTTCAGCCCTGTCATCATTCCTGTGTTGTGTTCGATGCCAGGCCTGCTGGGGGTGAAAAGATTATCGTCAGGACCCTAAAGGAAAGGAGAAGACCCCAGGAAGAGGCCCCTGTAGCAGCTGGAGTCAACTCTCAGGATTGGGGAGGTGGGAGGGCTGCTACCAGGAAGTTGTTCCCTTAATGTCAGGGAATGAGACAGTACCAGGTGCCTCGTCTGCAAATCACATGTGTCAAGCCCTGGAGGAGTGCCAGCTGTCTGCGCCGGCCTCCCAAAATGCCTCTCCTCCTGGCCACTCAGAGGCAAGTGTCTCTGGGACATTTGGCAAGAAGAGAGCAGAGGGCTTCTCATCGGCTCTGTATCTCTCTTTTAGAAGATTCCTATGTATATCAAAGCCTGTGTTATGCAGTGTGTCTCCTCGGGCCTGAGAGGAAACATAGCGTATAACACGTATCTCAGAGGAGCTGGAGAACTGCGTCCAGACCTTTGGGACAGTGTACATCTTGAGCTTGGATATCTTCTGATGCTGAGCTGGGCACTGATCCCAGACTTATCCGGAGCCCAGACGAGTGGCCTCTGCAGTCGCCAGTGATGATGATTGTTCTGTCTCCTGGAGCTGCCGGAACAGAGGGTACCACTGCCACTTCACCCTGGTGGAACCCAGGCAGCGTCGGGGGACGTTGAAGGGGAAAGCTGGGGTTGACTCCAGATGTCCTGGGTGGGGAGAGATGACAAGGACCCGCCACACAAGGGTGCCCTGCATGGTCATGGCTCCCTCTTACACACTGATGAGGGTTTTGTTGGTGTTTCTCCACATTTGCAGGAGAAAAGGGAGTGGTACGACGTCAGACTTGAGAGGGGGGATGGGCCGGGGGCAAGGTAGCCTCTGGTGTTTGAGACAGCTTCACCCAGAAAGAAGGTCACAAGCATGCCCTCTTTAGTCAGGTTCATGCCACAGATATTTACTAGGTGCCTGCCTTGGGACAGGCACTGAACTAGGCACCGGGGCCCAGGGGTCCCTTCCTTGTGGCTCCTACGGTCTCAAGTGAGACGCACGTGATTAAAGGAGCAGTTCCATAAGATCATTCACAAACGTGCTCCCAGCCTCAGCCCCTGTTCTCCACTTTTCTCTGGCAGCTCCCAAAACACACACATGCACGCACGCACGCACACACACACACAGAGCCACCTCCTTCTCTCGCTCGCCCTGTGCTCCATAGACCCAGAGTTAGAAGGCCCAGGTAAGAGGACTGTCTCTGCCTCCTCACCAGCTGTGTGACATTAAGCAACCCACTCAACCTCTCTGAGCCTCACCTTTATCAATGGTCAAATGGGGGAGAACACCTACCTTGCAGGTTAATTGCAAGAATTAAATAGAATCAATGGAATAGAAATAGAATAGAGTCTTCGAAAATGCTTTGGTAAATAATAAAATGCCCAGCACACGTGGAGAACAACATCTTACCCAGAGAGCCCTTCTCTGTAGATTTTATTGTGCCTTCCCCACACTCCCCACTTCCCTGGTAGCGGGGGACCTAGTCCAGCTTCCCTCCCCCAGTGGACTGAGAATGAGATAAGCCACGGTGAGCCAGCACAGTGCCAACTGCCACCGGGCCACAGAGTGGGGAACTGGGGCCTGCTCCGGCCACCAGGCCCTGGGCACCATTGCTACCAAGGGAGGGGAGATGAAACCTGGGAGACCACGCCTACTGCCAGTTCGGTTTGCTTCCCTGGTCTTAGACCAAAATCAAGAAGAGCCCTGAGCCACTGGACAGGAAGTCAGGTGCTCCTTCACCTCTTCTCCTGGCTTGACTCCCCGCCTGCAAAACGAAAACTGGGGGGCAGTGGACCAGTGGTTTTCAAACTGTGTTCCTCAGCATGCTGGGTCCCCCAGTGGGGCCCCCGGAGCTGCTGTGGGAGCAACGGGAGGTAGAATAGGGGGCTCCCCCAACCTGCTTTCCCTGGATCAGCGCCTCCGTTTTCTCTTTGGGGTTCCTGTGATTCTCTTTGAATAATGGGATCCTACAGATATATCTTTTCTCTTTAATCTTTAATTTACTTTTATTTTTTAGAGAGAGGGAACAGGAGGGAGAAGGAGAGGGAGAGAAACAAGAGAGTCTGGGGTCGACGCAAGACAGAAACATCGACCGGTTGGCTTCTGTGGGCGCCCTGACCAGGGACCAAACCCACAACCCAGGCGCGTGCCCTGACCAGAAATCTAACCTTCTGGCTCGCGGGATCAATCAACTGAGCCACACTGCCCGGGCCAGATACTCCTTTTCATGTTTAAATCACTGGATGACTGCTCTCTAAACCTCCTTTCCAGCCCTGATGCCGTTTGTGTTTAGGTTTATTGGGCTGACTGGGCCTGAGATGTAATGTTGGAGGGTGGAAACGTGGCAATGGAGAGCTTTCCAAGAACATCAGGCAGCATGGGACAATGTGGGAAGTGTGTCCCCGGCTAGGCCAGCCACTTTGGGTCAAGACTCTTCCCAGCACCTCTGGGGCCTGATTTCCAGCTCTCTTGATCTGTCCGCGGAAGGGCTAGGCTGCGGTTGGTGGGACCTGAGCCACAGCACACAGCTCACAGATACAATCAGCTGGCCCCGCCGCCAGCGCCAACCTGACTCCCGCTGCTTCTCTTCCACGCATGGACCTGCTCCCCATGCCCGAGACAGTGCCATGTGCCCCTACCACTAGGCTTGTGCACATGCTCTTCTCATGACCTGGAATGGCCTTCCCTTTGGCTACACATTGTCAAGCCCTACCCTCTCTTCAAGGCCCAGCTCAATCAAATTCCACCTCTTTGAATCTTTCCTTAACACATACCCCTTCCACACTCCTGCCAAATCTGGGGATGATCCCTCCTCTCAGACTTGCGCAGGGTGTGTCCTGTGCTTCCCTTGTGGTCCTCATGTTACACCTGATATGACTGTTTTTATGTAAGTGTCTCATCTCTCGTAATGATCCATCTTCATTTTCCCACCTCCGCCAGTACCTTGACCACGGCAGGGCAGAGAGTCGGTGCTCAATGACAATTTGTTGAATGAAGATGTGAATGAATGAGCCAGATGGAAGGGCCAGGATGAAACAGGGAAGTAAGTGGGTGGGGAAGCATTCCCTCTGCCAAGTTTCTGCCTGGAGATGCTGAAGAGCTATCCTCAGATGCCCCGTTCAGACAGATGACTATTCTTAGGGAGAAAATCTATAGCCTAAGAGATGAGGCCGGGGGAGGAAACTGAGGCCTCTGTCCTCAGGGCCTGTCTGACATTCCAAAGCCTCAGGACGGGGCCTTCCCACTCTCTGAACTACTCCAGCCCCCAGCACAGGACCGGTACCCAAAACACAGAGCAGCTCCTGGCGGCGACCAGCCACCCTCCAGACGCGCAGCTGGGCAGCAGGACTGTCCGGCCAGCTGCAGCCTCTAACCCACAGGTGGTCCAACCTGGCTGGGCCTGGGCCTCAGACAGACCTGAATGCCAGTCCCAGCGCTGCCACTTGATGGCTGTGTACCTTGGAATAGGCTTCTGAAGGCCTTGGCTTTCCGACTGTAAAACCAGGGATAGGTGAGTCTAGACCTTACACAGTTATTGGGAGAAAGAAGTAAGGCGATGCGTTTGGTTGATTGATTTAGCAATCCCAGACTGACAGCTCTGGGATGGGGAGATCGGGTGCCTGGTCTCCGAGCCGCTAAACATGTTGCTTGTTCCTGCCCGAGGGTGGCTAAGTGCCTGAAGTCCCGTTCATCTCTGTATCATGGTAAGAGATGCAACTATGGGTTGCCTTATTTTTGTCTCTAATTTTTGTCTCTAGTTGGTCAGGTGACATAAGCCTCATCACCTTAACACTACATTAGGCCCAATATCTTACGCTTTTTGTACAACCTTTTCATTTTAGCACCCAGCACAATACCAGGCACATAGTAAAGCTCCCAGCGGCGAACGAATGATTGAATGAGCGATTAGCTGCTGCCGGCTGCAATGTTGGCATGTAGCCTCCACAGCCCAGGCCTTCAGAAAGTTGGGATGCCATTCCTTTGAGGGTGATGGATCAGCTTCCCTCCTGCTCCCAGCCCTGTCTGCCTTTAGCCATAGGCTATGGAGAAAAGGAAGATGCTGCTGGCTCAGGGACCAGCTGGTCCCCGGTGAAGGACAGCTGAAAAGGATTGAGGGGGCTGACGTGCAAATCTGGCAAGTCTGACCCAGAGCTGTCCGCTCGCTCCCTTTGTGCAACTGCCTGCCAGTCCATAGCGCACATGCGGGTTTCTCGACTGATCCGGCATAACTGAGTTTCATCACCACTCGATTTAAGGGTCAGGGTGGACCCCGGGAGGGTGAGGGATGAAAGGGGAAGCTGGAGCTCAAGCCGTCGTAAAGGAGACCCCAGCCGGGAAGACTGGGCCAGCGCTGCTCAATGCCGGAACTCTTGACAAGAAGGCTAAAGGAGTTGGGCTGGTCTGGGATGCTCCTTGTTTTTGCCTGCCCAGCACGCGTCCCCACTCCCGCGACTTCATGGTGGAGCTCGCTTCCTCTTCCTCCTGGGTGCTCACCTCCCCTTCCCCCTGCACTGAGGTGTGGTTGTGTGGCTGGCATTCCCAGGCCGGGACCACACAAAACACAACCTTTGTTTTATTCTCCCGCCTACCTGCTAAACGTCCTTGAAAACTTCACGATGAGAGAACAACACCTCTGCCGGCCTGTGTCCCTGAATGGCCACAGGAAATGGAACCCCACACCTGCCACCAGTGGGAGCAAGAAATAAAATTGCATTGCAATAGCCACTGACGAGATAGTGAGGGTTGTTTGTAGCAGCACACGCCTCACAGTGACCGACACACTCCTTATGGCCTCCCGCCCTGATGCTCCTAGTGAAACCACAGCTCCCCACTCTTGGTCCCTGCGCTTCTAGTGGAGCCGATTTCACACACGTGGGTGCCAGGGAGGACATGTGATCCAGGCCTGACCAATCCCATCTCCTCGGCCCCAGAGCTTGGTTCCAGGATGAGCACGTGACTTGATGAGAGCCAGTGGAACGTAATTCTGGGACTTTGTTGAAACTCTTGGGAAGAGAGACACTCACTTTCTGCTGAAGTTGCTGAGAGGTGGGGAGCATGTCTGCTGTCTCGGACAGCCGTCTTGCCACTATGAGGAAAGGGGGCCTCGGAGCAGGACATGGAGAGAGCAGGACAAAGCCCCGTGACATTGCTGGAGCCCCTGGCTCCCATCAGGCCTGCCCAAATCTGTCCCTGGGGTTTTCAGTTCATTGAGCCAATTCGTTGTACCTTTCACTCAAGTCAGTGTGCGTTGGGCTTTCTGTCCACTGAATCTGAGAAAGCCCCGGCCTTGTTCTTACTCAGACCCCAGGCTCTGGAAAAGGCAGGGGGGTCACTGAAAAGCTTCAGGGTCTGTTACAGGGCCTGACTGCGGGACATCCAGCCTGCTCGTGAGATCCAAAAGTCCGCAGGCCCTTTCACTCTCTGGGCCGCCGGTCTTCCACCCTAGCTGCCTCTCACGTACCACCTTCCTAGTCTCCCATCGGTGGGGTGGCTCCCTGCCCTGTTCACAGCACCTGTCCCTCCGAGCCTTAGATCAGCAGGGGGCTCTGTGCCCAACCCCACGTGCCTCTTCAGTCTAACCGAAGCCTCTGGCCTTCATTCGAGCGCTAGAGACTGAGACCCATCGGTGTGGCCCAGGCTTTGGGTGGTCACACTAGATCGCAAACCCACCCTGGCTGCTCAGTTGCAATCGAGAGCAGGCTCGCCAGATGAGATACGGCCTGCTCAGCCCATTTCTTGGGACACCTTCCGTGGGGAAGGAACACTTCTGATGATGGAGCGCAGGCTGAGTCGGCTTATCTTGGAGGTAAAGGCCTAGAACTGCCTTTTCTTTACTCCGGGATGTGGGCACGTCACTTAACTGCTTCAAACCTCCATTTTCGCTGCTGGATGGATGTAATACGCCCAGCATTTCAGCTGCACAGGGTTATTCTAAGGGGCCGTTCAAATGGAACGATATTCGAGAGGGCTTTGAAAAGCATCAAAAACCATGCAAAAACCAAGGTCAGACTGCTTCCTTCTTGCACTAAGACAAGAATGCTGGAGGGAGGCGGCTCAATACCATCCAGGTCTCAGGGCTCCTGTTTGGAGGAAGGAGCCCACTGCCCAGGAAATGAGCACAGACACAGCGAGGGAGGCTGTAAATAGACATCTGCAGGGATTTCCTGGAGGAGAGAATGCGATGGCCAGGAAGCAGCTTGTGGAGCTCAAACAATGAGCCTCACACCCGCCTCCGCACACACACAGCACCCCCCAGGGTGGGCCTGAGGGATGAGCGGTACATCTTGTCTGCAGTCAGAGACACGGCCGGGAGGCCCAGGGACCCCCGCAGCCGCAGCTGCCTCTGAAGCTACGGGGGACTGGGAAGAGCAGCTGGAGCAGCTGCTCCTTGCATGGGAATTGCGCTTGTGGTGTCTTATGCATAGGCCCTGGACAGCTCCAGTGGGTCTCCCGCCACCGAAGCTGGCCTCGGAGGTGGCCCTTTGGCAGCCTTTGGAAACAGGAGAGGGACAATCCAATAAGATCAAATTGGACACTCACTTACTCAGTCTCCAAAGGGCCGAAGACTCCGGAACCTGCATCACATCCAACCCTCTGCCAAATTCCACTGATTCGCGCGCCAGGATGGTGGTGTGGGCCCCGGGAAGCCTCCTTCTGTCCTCAGGGGCGGCACACGCGGCTGACTGACCACGGGGTTAAGCGTTGCCCACGGGGCAGGGCCTGTTGTCAGTGGCAGGAGATGTCTGCAGGGATGGGTCCCCTAGCAATTAGACTCCTTAGAGATATGTTAAATTCTTCTTCCAAGATTATAAAAACGACACATTTCTATTTGCAACCAGTGAAACGACAAAGATATAAGAAAAAATTAATACTCTTCCCTAGTGCCCCTCCGTTCCCCCATCCCCCAGATGCTCAGCACACACACACTTCTGGGTAACCAGTGTTATGGACTGGGGTTTATTCTCTCCCTCCTGTCGCCTTACTTGTGAAATAAACCAACCCGCATAGACACATACAGTGGTTTTGTTGTTTGGTTTTGCAAAAATGGAGTCATTCTCAAACACGCTCTGCGCCTGGCTTTATTCCCCCTTAGGTCACGTGCCGCCCTCCAGCTCAGCGGATGTCAATCTAACTCATTCTCCTTTCAATGGCTGCACGAGGTATTTGACCATCCCCTGTTAACGTATGTTCAGGGTGTCTTGTGTTTTTTATAAAGATTTTATCTATTTACTTTTTAGAGAGAGGGGAAGGAGAGGAAAGAGAGGGAGAGAAATTTGATGTTTGAGAGAAACAGCGATCAGTTGCTTCTTGCATCCCCCACGCTGGGGAACTGGCCCACAACCCAGGCATGCGTCCTGACTGGGAATGGAAGCTGTGACCATTCAGTTCACAGGCCGGCACTCAAACCACTGAGCCACACCAGCCAGGGCTGTCTTGTGTTTTATTTTTGTGTTTTTTTTTAATTTTAAAAAAGATTTTATTTATTTTCAGGGAGCGGGAAGGGAGGGAGAAAGAGAGGGAGAGAAACATCAATGTGTGAGAGAAACATCAGCTGGTTGCCTCTCACACGCCACCCCGAGAGTGGGACCTGGCCCACAAGCAAAGCATATGCCCTGACCAGGAATTGAACCAGCAACCTTTTGGTTCACAGGTTCCTGCCCAATCCACTGAGCCACACCAGCCAGGGCTGTCTTGTGTTTTTAAAAGCGTCTAATAAATGCCTGCTGTATGCAGATCTCCAGACCACACCATCTGGAAGAAAAAACAGATATATGCTGAGCGTATCCACATCTGGGCTGAAAACAAACAGACTCAAGAACTGTTACATGAATTCCTGGTGCTGGAATGAATGTCTCAGCTGGAAGCACCCTTAGACTTGGGGTCCAATCCCCTGGTTTACAGATAAGAAGGGGGATTTGTCCAAGGTCACACAGATTACTCCTGGAAAACCTAGGGCCATAATTTAGGTCTTCTGACTCCCAGACCAACGTCCTCTCCTCTGTACCAAAGCTGTTAAAATAACAATACGTTCAAGAAAGGTTTATTTAAGCTCCACGGTAGCCAAAATTTGGGGATGAAACAAGGAGATGAGGTGTATTCAAATCCCACAGAGAATGAAAGGCAAAGGGAAGGAGGGTCTCTGCCTCCGGCCCTAGCCCGCCAGGCTCCCTAAACGCTCCAGCCTCATTTCTGCCTTGGGGCCTTTGCACTCGCCATTTCCTATGCGGGGACCACGCTTCCCTCAGATTTCTGCGTGGCTGCCTCCTTCTCACATACAGATCTCGGCTCAGACGTCACCTCTTCAGGGAGGCCCTCCTTGTTTCCTTACCCGCCCCCCACAATTCAAGCTAATATCATGTGTCCCATTACTCTGCCTGTTCCCCGCATAGTGCTTGTCATTATCTGAAGTGATCCTGATCATGTGATGGTTTACGTGTTCAATAGCAATCTCCCCCATTAGAACAGAAGCTCGATGAGACAGGCCCTTTGCCTGCTGAGGGCAGTGCTGGGCACATAGGAGGTGCTTAGAAAAGATTTTACGCGATGGAGCCCTGGCTGGTGTGGCTCAGTGGACTGAGCACAGCCTGCAGACAGAAAGGTCACCAGTCTGGTTCCTGGTCAGGGCGTACGACCGAGTTGCAGGCCAGGTCCCCGGTCAGGGGCGTGTGAGAGGCAACTGATTAATGGTTCTCTCCCTACCTCCGTCTCTCCTCCTCTCTCTAAAAATAAGTAAGTAAATAAATAAGATTGTACTAGATGGAGCCCAAGTCTCCTGGCTGCTGGTCCAGTGTTGCATTGTCTACACTGGGCGGCACCTTTGCTATATCAGGGCTGCAGAGGCTAGTGGCTCTGGATCCTGAAGAGAGGCTGACTGCCAGCTTCCCAGAGGCTGGGGAGAGAGAGGGTGGGGGTCCGGTAAGAGTCAAAAGGACTCAGGTGTGGCAAGTTAGGGTGATGTTCAGGCCACCACCTCTCCCTGCTGCCTCCACCCTCCTCTCCACTTGACCCCCATTGTATGTTTCCGACTGGAGCTCGGAGTGTTCCTCCTCGTCGCTCCTCCCCGCGCCAAGTCCCCTCTTCTCATCAACTTGAGCCCTGGCTGTCCGCTCTCCTACCCACGGGCATTCCCGGTGACTGACGTGGGGCCCTGGCCAGAAGTTCTTGGTCCCCAGAACACTGGCCAACCTTGGCCAAGTCTCTTTACCTCTCTGGGCTTTGTCCCATCCTCTCGAAAATGAGGTACAGGAAGGCCACGGAGCTGGACAGCTCTACAGTGTGGACAGTCTGAAGTCGTTACCTGACAATCACGTGTGTCCCTCAAAACTGGAAAAAGGAGCCGGGCTCCCTTCTGTGTTTTTACATGAAAAGCAATCAAATTCTGCATGGGAAAACGGGCTGGGGCAGGCTGCCCTGGGCACGAGGCTAGCACAGGGTACAGGCGACACGGCCACAGTGGCCTCTTGTGCAGAGAAATAAACCTCTTGGCTGCGATGGAGTCGGGGCCTTGTCCAGCTGAGTCAAGAATTGTGAGCAAAGAAAATGGCTGTTCTTTTAAACCACTCAGTTTAAGGTGGTTTGTATGGCAGCAATAGGTAACTGATACAATGACCTCGATGGGGTGTTTCTGAGGACTGAGTGAGAAAATGCACAGTAAGCACTTAAAGTCTTGTTTGGCTCAAAATAATAGCTCAACAGAATCTAGTTGTTGTTGTTGTTGTTGTTGTTATTATTATTATTATTATATAATTTGAAGCCAAATTTCTTTGTCTTGGGAGCCCTTCCTTTCGGTTTCTCTAACTACTGAAGTGTGAAGTGAATTGATACGAGATAATTCTGTGAGGTCACCTTAAATCTGCCTGTGGTGGTTACAGCCTAGGGGAGGGAAAGGGCCACACTGGGGGGACTTTGGCCTGACTACCTTAAAATGGGGGAAGGAAGGAACGTCAGAGAGACCAGGGGGCCCCAATAGGGAGTTATTTAAGTTCAAGTACCCAAGAGGGCAACTCTGTTAGGGTTCTCGGTCAGGTCTTTTCTGGCGCCCCCGAGTTTGCCCTGGACTGTATTTTAGGGGCTTCCTCCCTCCCTTCCACCTGCATTTTATTGATCCTCTACTGTGTGCCTTGTACTGGCCTAGGTGCCCAGGATACAAGACGGACATCCATCTGCCGTTCTAGACAGACAGACAGGAAACCCATAACTAAAGTCACTGGAGAGCGGTAAGGGCCCTGAAGGAAGGTGAGCAGGGTGAGGGGACAGAATGCTGGGAGACGCGGTCGGGACAGGCTCTCAAAGGCGGTGCCATTTGAGGACCCTGGGGGAGAGAGGCCCAGGAGAGAGGGCCGCCTGCACAAAGCCTCCCTGGTGAGAACAAGCTTGGCAGGTCTGCGGTGGCCAGCGGGTGATGGGACACTAGCAGGGCAGGAGGCCAGAGAGGTGGGCAGGGCCATCTATATCTTGGTGGGGACTTTGGCTTCCATTCTAAGTAGTGGAAACTTCTGGAATGTTGGTGTTTTCAGAAGCTCACTCAGGCCACCTTTTAAAGGATGGGATTGGGAGAGATAGTAAGAGAGGAAGCAGGAGAACTAGTTAGAGGCCCAGCTGGGGACTGGTGGTTTCTTGGCCAAGGGTTTTAGTGGCGAAGGTGGGGAGAAGTGGCTGAATTCAAAATTTTTAAATATTTTAATGATATCACCAGAGCATGGTGACAGCGTGAATGAGGGGAGGCAGGAAAGCCAGGCATCGCGAGCTTATAGATTCAGAGAACAGATTGGTGATTGCCAGATATGGGGGGGAAGGGAGGTGGGCAAATGGGCAAAGGGAACCAAAAAGTACACACCCCCACTATAAAACAAGTCCCGGGCCCCGGCTGCTGTAGCTCAGTGGACTGAGCACCAGTCTCTGAACTGAGGGGTCGCCGGTTCAATTTTGGTTGGGGCACATGCCTGGGCTGGGGGCCAGATCTCCGGTGGGGGGCGCTCGAGAGGCAACCACACATTGATGTTTCCCTCTCTCCCCCGCCTTCCCCTCTCTAAAAGTGAATAATTTTTTTTAAAAAAAAAATCCAAGTCCTGGGGCTGTAATGGTGACTATAATTAATAAAACTATATTGCATTTTTGAAAGTTGCTAAGAGAATAGATCTCAAAAGTTCGCATCACAAAATAGAATTGTAACTATGTGTGGCGACGGAGGTTAACTAGACTTATTGTGGCGATCATTTCACAATATACACAAAATCAAATCATTGTGTTGTACACCTGAAACTAACAGAACATTATATGTCAAGTGTATCTCAATTTTTAAAAGAGTGAGGAAAGACAAAAAA